>JAJOOS010032220.1:0-15510 GCA_029582725.1 Solanum chiquidenum
CACCGATGAGGGACAAATGTCTTTTCAATAAAGTATAAGAGGACTTTTTCCAAGTTCTCAACTTTTCAAGTTCCCAACTTTTTCAAGTTCCTCTTTCATCTTCCCTCCATTTCCCATTTACTCTTGCTACATACCCAACAATTAGGGATAGTTTTAAGGGTGACTTTAATAAGAACAAGACGACGAGTCGAGTTTAGTAAGTTTGTCTTCCAACTAGCCAATTTGGCATGCATCTTGTCAATGATAAAATTAAAGTCAAAGTGTTTAGGGGTATGATCAATGATAGGAAAACTCAAATATTTGCCAAAGGGAAAAGGGTTAAAAATGTCCTCAACGTATTGAAAATAGGTCAAAAATGCCCTTCTTCCACGTATTGGATAAAAAATGCTCTTAAGGTTATTTTTAAGGTTAAAATGCTCTTCTTTAACAGAATTATAACATGACATAAATAAATTTTAAAATTAAACACGTGGCGTTAAAGTATTGGTCCACATGAATTTTTGACCCAGCTCAATGGAACTGACCTACCCTTTTTAATATTACCCAGCTAATTTTTTGGTTTTTTTTTTTGTTTGAATCTACTTAATTTATTGAACGGATTTCACCACGGTTGCTTAGTTTGAGTGTCAGAGACTGAAATATATTGGGAACATTGTTGTTGTGGTTTGGGTTTAATCCTGGATCGTTCCATAAAATTCTTGTTGCGTACCCACATATGGTTGATCAAGGAAACTGGACCTTCGTGGGACGGTCGGACGGACCGTGGTCACGAATACCCTGGGTGGTTCCACTGCGGGGATTGTTACCATGTTCAGGTGAAGGTTACTGGTGGCACATTGGGATGCAATGGATGTTTGCAATGGAGTTTTTGGTGGAAGTGAGCACTGGTTCCTCAATAATAGGAAACAGGAAGATGAAAATCTAATCCAGTCATTGGTCGGATTCTTTGAGTTGGGTAAAAAATTTACGTGGACCAATACTTTAATGCCATGTGTTTAATTCAAAAATTCATTTATGTCATGTCAAAATTCTGTTAAAGAATGACATTTTTAACCTTAAAAATAACCTTAAGGACATTTTTGATCCAGTAGGTGGAAAGAGGGCATTTTTGACCCATTTTCAATACGTTAAGGACATTTTTAACCCTTAACTGTTGGATCTTTTAATACCTAAGGTATTTGTGGCATGCTAAATAAAGTTCTCATTACAAGTTTTAGAGAAGAAAATTTTGGATTTCACGAAGTTGATGGATTGACCAGAGGGGGAACAAAATTTGCGGAGGGAATTGCTTATTAAATTGATAAAGTTGGGATGAGCCTTAGACATAATGGTAAGATCATCCGTGTAAAAAGGATGAGAGAGAGGGGGCACATTGGGATGATATTTATGGGCTTCCAGAGGCCTATATTTACTAGGTGGTTTATATATATAGAGGGACAACATTTCCATACAAAGGATAAAGATGTACGGGACATAGAATCGCCTAGGAGAGAAAAAGCTAGTCCTAGATCCGTTGATGAGAACTAAAATGGAGCTAGTAGAGATGCAATTCATGATCAAGGAAGTAATTTTAGGGGGGAACTTAAAAAACTTAGGGGTTTCAACAATATAAGTGCAGTTTATATAAAACATTTAAATAACAACTCAATGTATTTAAATATATAATAATAACTCAGTTTGTATGTAAAGATACAAAATAACTCTGTTTGGGAGATTCTCTAACCGAAAACCATCACTATGAGCTATGTGATGATACATTGTCTTGTCCACGCTGCCAGAACTGTCATATACCTTGTCGGGGTGTAGAACTTCTCAACTAAGTGGATCCACTAAGCTATGCTTAAAAAGAAATAACGAATATCTAAAAAGTATGATCCTTTCTACCCACGTTGGCTACATGATTTATGAGGACTTTGAGTTATCTGAATTCATCTCCATATCGGTGTTCAATACTACTCCCAAAATACAACTTAGCTCATATGTTTAAAAGCATTTCCTCATCCTCAACTTTGAGATTATTACTCAAAATATTTCTCTTAAAAGAGATAGTACTCAAAACTCCTCATGAACTCCTTTGGAAATCGGTGTTTGGAAAGAGGAGGTCAATAGTTAGATGAATTCAATCTTATCTACAGACTCATCCTTTTGGAAAGAGGCGGTCAATAGTGAGATGGATTCAATCTTAAGCAATCATACTTGGGAGTTGGTTGATCTACCTCATGAAAATAAATATTTGGGTTCAAAATAGATTTTCAAAAGGAAAATGTAAGCTAATGGAATAATTGACAAATACAAAGCGAGACTTGTCGTCAAAGGCTTTAGACAAATCTATTCGGATGCTAATTACACTAGCTGCAGTATATGACCTTGAAATCCATCAAAAGGATGTAAAAATAACTCTCTTAAATAGAGAATTGGAGAAATAAATTTACATGAAAAAGCTCGAGGAATTCGTGGTTCCTGGTAAAGAAAAAAGTGTGCAAGCACATTAAGTAACTTTATGGACTAAAACAAGCACCCAAATAATGACATGAAAAGTTTAATAAAATAATGTTGGCAAATGAATTTAAGATCAATGAATGTAATAAATGTATTTAAATTAAAGACACTCCAAACCGAGTGGTCATTGTATGCCTATATGTGGATGATATGATAATATGATGATAATGAGTAATGATATTGCTAATATAAATATTATTAAGCATATGCTTGCTAGTAAGTTCGATATGATAGATTTAGGAGTTGCTCATTTGATATTGGGAATTAAGATTCATAAAACCCCTCAAGGTCTAGCATTGTCTCAATCTCATTATATTTGAAAGGTATTTGGAAAATTCAAGTACTTAAACTTCAAAAGTACAAAAATATCAATTCATGTGAACATTGATCTCACTAAGAACAAAGGTGAATGTCAGTCTCAATTGAATTATGCCAGAGTGTTGGAAAGCTTGATGTACTTCATGAACTGTACACGACCAGACATAGCTTGCACTATAATTAAACTAAGTCGATACATAAGTAATTCCAACCAAAATAATGGGATGACAATGAAATGAGTTTTAGGGTACTTAGATGACACTCAAAACTTTGCTTTGCATTACAGAAAGTATCTAAAAGTTGTTGAAGGGTATAATGATGCAAATTGGATTACTGGGTCAACTAAAACTAAGTCAACTTGTGGATATATTTTTCCTGGAGGATCAATATCTTGGAAATCATCCAATTAAACATGTATAACTTCATCTACAATGGAATCTGACTTCATAGTCTTAGACACGGCCGACGAACAACTTGAATGGCTCATCAAATTCTTAGAAAATATTTCATTTTGGCCCAAATTAATGGTTGTTATATGCGTACATTGTGATAGTCAAGTAAGGGATGGGAGCGTTATGTATAACGGTAAGTCTTGTCACATATGACGAAGACACAAATCTGTTAGATAACTACTCTCTAGTGAAATTATTACAATTGACTATGTAAAGTCAAATGATAATTTGTCGGATCCACTTACAAAAGGCCTAAATAGAGAGAAAGTTGATAGATCATAAAAGGGAATGAGACTATTGCCGATGACAAGTCATTGTGATGGTAACTCTACCTATAAGACTGGAGATCTCAAGACCTAAATTTAAGGAGATCAAACGAAGTCATTGATGACAGTTTAACATTTTCAAAATTATTTTATGGTTCATTCTCCTGATGAGATAATGTTCGATAACAAGGATAAAAGCATAAGATTTGTTAATAGTTTTGATGTTTGATACAGGGTAAATAAAAATGGTGTATCTATGGGATAACACATTTAGAAATCAGCTATGTAAGTGTGAATTGTAAGCCGCTTCAAGGAGAATCATGTAAGACCAGTTCTTTACGTACTTATAAATCAAGAAGTGTTCATGACTGAAATGAACAAAACAATAAGAACCAAAAAAAGTTAAATGATTGATTGTGTAACTTATGTTGTCTAGGTATACATTAAAGCTCGATGGTTCAAAGATATAAAATTTATCAATTGACTTAGTATATCTGATGTACGTTCATTGTGGAAAGTTCAAAGGAAAACCTAAATTAACGAGATGCAATGAATCCTTATTTACGAATCACACATTTTTTTATGGATATGTTTTAACAACAGTCATTCCCCATTCATGTGGGGGGATTTTTGGGTTTTAAAGTGTCAATGGGAAATGGAGGGTTGTGACTCTCCTGAAGGGTTGTGACTTTTTCGAAGAGTTGTTCTTTATGAAAGGTTGTGTCTTTTCTAAAGGATTGTGACCGTTTCGAAAGGTTGTGACCTTTCTGAGAGGTTGTTCTTTTTCCAAAGGGATGTGATCTTTCCGATAAGGCGCAATTAACACATTTCCATACTACCCTTTAATAGCTATAAATAGAGGTATTTTCTCTTATTATTCTGCATCAAAATTTTCTTTCTTTTTGCATACATTTTAATTATGAACAAAATAGAATTTGTGTGTGATCTTGTTTCTGACTTTTGAGTTTGTCGAAGTTATTGAAGTTTCAGGTACCACTACTTCTTTAATAGTTTATCCATTTTATCTTGGGAGAAAATAATTCACAATCTCGAGTACAGTGAGGGGATCAAATTCCTTACGGACATACAGTGAGTTTTGTGGACTCTGTTAGTTTTTTTTTTTGTCATTTTTATTGTTTCTGATTTACTATCTCAATCAGGAGTTAACAGTAATCACCTCCTCCAATTCTCCACTATTTTTATTATTTTAAAAAAATAAAATATAATCCCATATGAGTATATTTAATCCTCCTCAAACATATTTTTTTTTTACCTTTTTTTTTTTCAATGACTAATTTAGATTTATTATTTTGATGGTTAAATTTATTTATGTTTCACTAATATTCTTGTAAAACTTATTATAGATGACCAAATTTTTTTCTTCAAATACAAAAATTAAATTATAATATAGCCATAAAAAATAGTTTAATTTTTTTTTCTTTACACTAACGAATGAAAAAAATAAATAAAATAAGAATAAGAAACTCAAATAATTATAATAAAAGAAGTCAAAAAATAATTTATGTATGAAAAGGATTAAAATATACCTTTAACTTTGCTAGAAAAATCAAATATACCCCTAAATAATTTTTAAGAAAATTAAAAGTCAAAAATATAAATTTAAAACTAATTTTTTCACTTCTGTTAAATGAAGGGTATATGTGAGCTCATTTTATAACGGTAGGGGTATATGTGAGCCGTTTGTATAACGGTAAGGGTATATATGAGCCACTTTCATAACGAGGGGCATATCAACTCCAAATGACAAAGTTAAGGAGTATATCACACCCTTTTCCCTTATTTTTTTTAAAAGAAATATATAATGACTACTGAAAATTATATAAAGGATTCCTCCTTAGCTATTTTTTTTTAGAAGATCAATTGTGAGCTTAGGTGATGATCTAACACACAACAAAAACACCTATATATTAACAACAATAAATATGCACATCAACAAAGAATCCTAAAGTCTTTATTAGAAATAGTTAATTGTCATTGTAATCAATGTTGTTATAGGCTTTATTAACATTTACAAATATAATGTAATTGTCTCTAAAAGAACATATATATTTCGCGGAAATTAAGCTATTATCATTAATTAATTATTGCTAAAAATTATTTTTAACGTAGTGTAATATTAGGTATTGTTTTGATGTTTTCAAAAAAATTAATATATTATTAGTCAATGATGCCTAATAGCTAGTTTTAATGCAAATCGTCGTACTATATTAGACCCTCGTTTTTTTTTTCCTTTTAAGCTTACAAGATAAAATGTGTTAGGCATTACATGTATAGGAATTGAGGTGGTAAGATTATATCACTTTCTTAGTTTTTTTTCATATATTAAACTTTTGGAATCTAATATTACTATAGTGGTTGTTGTCTAATTAATCATCTGTCACTGCGGAAAGTAAATGACTGAATGAATGTTTTATAAATTACTTTACTTCATTAAAAGAAACATTTAACCCATTTTTTAAGGAAGGTGGTGTAGCGTGATTTAACGGGCCTTTAGTGCTAATTATAATTTACAACAGTAGATGAAACGAAAAGAAAGCAGTTGAAAAACGTAATAACCACAAATATTCATGTTTGCACGGATCGCTCCTCAAGTAGCTGAACGGAGGAACATTTTTAATTTGTATGCAGATATTAGCAAATAGACATTACAGTTGTGAGAATCCAAGATGTTAGATGGAATTATGAAGAACTTGCACGAAGATGTGGTGATTCAGATTCTTTTAGAGTTGCCGGTGAAATCTCTCATGCGATTCAAGAGCATCTCTAAAATTTTGTACATTCTCATACATTCCTCCATTTTCATCAATCTACATCGCAACCGCAGAAGAAACACAAAAGATGAATTGCTTATCTTAAAGCGCCCCATCTTTCTAGATGAAAACCTATATAAAAATATATTGTATTTTCTTTCTAGTAACGATAACGATGATGATACCCTAAAGCACGTTTCTCCAGAAATAGATGTACCGTATTTTGACACTGATTTTTGTGTTCAATTTCAACAGCTCCTTGGTTCTTCTCATGGTTTGATTGCTTTGACAGATTTTGAAGACATCGTTTTTCTAAATCCTACTACTAGAAAATATAGACTTCTACCACACAGCCCTTTTAGGTGTCCAAAAGATTTCGTTTATGTCACAAGAGGTCTTGGTTTTGGATATGACTCAATCGAAAAAGATTACAAGGTAGTCAGGTTTTATGAACTGTCTTCGGAACCTTATGATAGGGATTTTGATGCGAGACATAGCAGAGTTGAGGTTTATGATTTTTGCACAGATACTTGGAGGTGGGTGATCCCTACAGTAAAGTTGTTGCCCAGGGTGCATCGCTATGTTAGTTCCGAAGCCTTTTTTAGGGGAGCCTGTCATTGGACTGCACAGGATGATGAAGCAGTGCCCATCGTTCTCTGCTTTCACTTAACCTCTGAATCTTTTCGCAACATAAAAATGCCTGATACTTGTCATTTCTGTGACAGTAAACGTTATGGCCTCACAGTTTGTCAAACCTCTCTAATGTTAATTTGTTACCCACATCCAAAATGCCATATTGAACCAGGACAAGAGTTCACAGATATTTGGTTGATAAAGGAGTATGGTGAAAATGAGACATGGATTAAGAAATACACACTTAGACCTCTTCCCATTGAATCCTCATTTGCAATTTGGAAGGATCATGTATTACTTTTTCAAACCGGAACTGGAACATTGAGTTCCTATGATATTCATTCCGATCAACTCAACGAATTTGGTTACCAAGCTAATTGTGGTACTTTGAGACTTCTAGTATACAACGAAGCCCTCACTATAATTCCAAGAGAAAGCAACGAAGCTACACAAGTTCTAAATTTTTGACAGTTGCCACTTACTTGTCACCAAACTCTTACAACTTCTTCTTTATGATGTGGATTCTACACTTCAATTTTTTAGATATTTTGTTGTACTGTTTAAATTTAATAATACACCACGTGAAAATATTTTCTTTTGTAAATCAATTTGATCCATTTGATTTCCTAATTAACAGTACGTTCCATTTTAAAATATTAATACATACTATTCAAGTCTAGTGATGAAATTCTGTTTAATCTCTATCTATATATGTCATCTACCTGTATCGATCTATCAATATTTCCATATAATTCAAAAGGTAAGAATAAAAAAAGTTAAAAGTTGAATTATCAAAATGTCCATCAAATATTGAACGACATTATTTGTTGTGAACCAAGCTAACTCTATAAGGGCCTATGAGTTAGAAGTGGTGAATGAGATTGGGCCAAGTAAAATATTGGAGTGTTTTAATTGGGATCCAGGCCCAATTAACATTTGATTAAAAGGGAAAATGAGTTGAAAAGAAGGGTTTATGCATATTGAAGGAAATGTTTGTCCTCTCCTCTTCTTCTAGAATCTAAGTTTCTCACCTCCATTCATATCTCTATCTTTTAGTTACTTGTTATTTCAATATTTCTATTGTATTTCTGTAGTTTGAGTATTGCAATCACAATTCTTAAGTTGTAATTGTGTTTTAGTTCTCTTCTTAATATAGTGAAGAATTTGGGTTTGTTACATTGGTGCTTTCATTTTCGTACTCTAATGAAAGCAGTGGCGAACCTAGGATTTTTGCTCAGGGGGTTCAAAGTATAAAAGAAAAGTTCAGGTGGTAATACAAGTGCGCGGTGAGCGTAGTAGTCCCTCGGCATGCTCTTTGTACAAGAACCATAGATATTTCATTGGTTCATAAAAGTAAAGACTAAACTAATCAAAGATATCGAGGACAATCGACTGTATTACACAAGTTAACTCCTAAAACACATGAAAATTAACTGATGAAAAAGGGAGCAAGATGGGGAAGAAAGATATTTACCTTATCATGCTAAATTTAACTTACTTTAATTTATCATACCGCATTTAATCATTTCTTTCTACTTTTATCATGCTCCATCGAGCATTCTTAAAATTTATTGTGCTTTTTATACTTTTATTTTGTAATGTTTTACTTTATTTTTTACTTTTAATTTTTTTTAAATTAGCATCCATTCAATCACATATTACTATGAAAATCGTCAAGATTTTCTAAAAGTGTGTAAGAATAGAGTTACTAGTATTATGATGCATATTTAGAAGATAAATAAATAGCATCGTCAAATTTTTTAGTTCATATAGTTCAATTTACTAGGTTAGTCATAATTTATAAAAAAGATAAATAACGAATAAATCAAATATGTTTAGTTTTCATCTCTCTAAAATAGAATTAAAAAAATAAAAGAAATTTCATGAATTCTATAAATTAATACTTTTGAAATGATGTTGACGATATTTAAGTTTCTTCATTCAATTACATCTAATTTACCTTTTTTTTTAAAATAATTATATTTCTATCTCAACTTCTAGTTAAATATAATTCATCATTTTTTAAAAGACTTATTCAAGTTAGTTTTTGAAAAAAGAGTTACGTTGAAATAAAATGAATAATAGATATAAAAGAATAAAAAAAAGAAAAAAAAAAGAATGTGTCTAATAAATTTAAACAAAAATAAATTAAAAAGAAGAAATGGAACAAAAGGAAAAATAATGAAAAAGAGAAGAAAGTCTAAGCCCAAAAGTTCCATTTTCCAAAGAATTTAAAGGAAGGAAAAAAAGTCATCCATGGGATTCAAACCCGTGACCTAAGGACATTTGTTGAACTATTTATCCACTGATCCAAGCATGTACTTTATTTTCAGGGGGTTCATTTTAATATATATACGCATAATATCAGAATTTGACGTTATATAGACAATGTAACCTAGGTCCGCCCCTGAATGGAAGTGATGATATTGGATCGATTTAGTGGCACCGGCAATCCAGAAAGTTGGCTTTATCGAGCGGAGCGGTACTCTGCCTTCCTTGGCTTCGCCAAGGAGTATTGGCTACCTCATCCTTCCTTCTACCTTGAGGGTGAAGCTCTAACATGGTTCGATTGGTTATTTCTTCAGCGAACACTAGATCCTTGCTCATGATCCTAATGCTAGTGTCCATGGTGAACATCAGTCTGCACTTGTAGTTGCTAACTTGTAGGTGTCCGACACAAGCATCTGCGGAAATGACAATTTACCACCTGAAGTAACCATCCAGGTACTCGATGAAAGTCCCCACAACATTAAACTCGGGGAGATAAAGTCAATTGCACCTCGAGTATCACTTCTAGTTCCTTTTGATGGTCCAGAAGTTGTTAGGCCGAATGAACATCTTGTACGAGATATGTCAATGAGGTATGTAGATGTTAACTCTCTTGCTAGTAGCTCTCCTAAATGGAAAACTGATTTGGAGTCCTTAGATGACTATTATCTTGCTGATTTTTTCATGGAACCGGCGGATAATGAAGAACTATATCTCAATATCTGGACAAGTTTAATGCATTCTGTTAAAATACTTCCTAACACCAAAAATGGAAAATCCACTCGGGAGTTCAATGGTGAATAGATTTTGAGTCAACTTCCATTTAAATCTGCTGCTAAATTCCTTGTTGTAACCATTCCCACAACTATGTGGATCCTTGTGTTTGGGATCCAGGAATAGGTTTCGATTTCACGGTTCTAACAAGTTATACAGTATACAACGTGAAAGAACTTCTATTGCTGGGATGTACTGAAAAGTTATTCTTAATTGTGTATTCAAACTCTATGAATAGAGTGTGGGATCCTAGACAACAATGGTATGTAAATTTCTACTTGCGAATTCTGTTCACATGTCTGTCAATTGCACATACACTAGTCTTACATCACATACACTAGTTTTACATCGATATTATTATGAAGTAAAACATGAGGTTTTGGCGGCCAACTTCAAGCACACATCAGTTTTACATCTGGCCAACTTCAAACACACATCAGTTTTACATCTTCACTATATAATTGTTCTTATTGCTACCATGTTATTGGAGTGGAAAGAAATAGTATTCAAGAGTGGATATAAGGTGAAGTTTCAGGTTGAGCCCCTTTCTGCATTAGTTTTTGTTATCCTCTTGAACAAGTGTATGGCCGCAGGGCAGGTTATACCTGAACTCCATTTGATAATGTCGAAGAGTTTTATTGTAAACCAAAGAGAGCGTGGTTGTAATTGACTGATGTCAGTTTCAATGCAGAGGTTTGGGGGAAGGTTAGTTTCTAACACTATTCATCGATTCTTCAAGGTGAATATTTCATTTGATCGTAAAGGAATTGATACAAAGGCAGAATGGAGTACGAAGGGAATTGCAACTCTTGTTAGCCATATGTGTTGGTTGCCGTTGGAAAATATGACAAAGGTCTCCTATGTTGTTGCTAGTATTGCTTCCATAAGTTTGGGTCAGATGTTTAGGCGCATTGCTCTTTTGGACATATCTCAAATTATTAAACATCCCTACCATGTTCCAAAGCTAATCAAGAATTATGCAACCATGTCTAGACTACTCCAAGCTGCCAACCAAATTATGATATTATTCCTACACGATTTTGCCTGCTCTAGACTACTCCTGACTCGAACCTTGAGGACAAGGTTCTTTTTGGAGGCGGGTGTGTTGTTGTGAACCAAGCCAGCTCTATTAGGGCCTATGAATTAGAAGTGGTGAATGAGATTGGGCCAAATAAAATATTGGGGTGTTTTATTTGGGATCCAGACCCAATTAGCACTTGGTTAAAAGGGAAAATGAGTTGGAAAGAAGGGTTTATGCATATTGAAGAAAATGTTTGTCCTCTCCTCTTCTTCTAGAATATAATCTAAGCTTCTCACATCCATTAATATCTCTATCTTTTAGTTACTTGTTATTTCAATATTTCTATTGTATTTTCGTAGTTTGAGTATCACAATCACAATTCTTAAGTTGTAATTGCGTTTTAGTTCTCTTCTTAATATAGTAAAGAATTCGGGTTTGTTACATTATTATTCCTCAATCAAATACTATGGCTATATATATATATATATACTACCTTAGAAACATGAACTCCCTAACTTGAATGTTAAATTACTATAATACCCCCAACTTAAAATACCATTTTTGTATATATTCTATATTCTATATTATATTTATTTCTTTGTTCTATATTATATTAAAAGCTGACACACTTTCACATTGATGGGTAGTGACTTCTCCGAAGGGTTGTGACTTTTTCGATGAGTTATGATATTTCCGAACTGCTCTGATTTTTCTGAAGGGTTGTGACTTGTCTCATAAGGCACGATAAACACATTTTCATACTATTATTTGTTGTCTATAAATAAGGGGTAGATCTAGGAAGACTTAAGGGGCGTCACGGGACACAACTTCATTGAAAAAAAATGTTAAATATATACATATATATATATATAATTAAAAGACGGCGAAATGGTCTAATGGACCCCTTTACTTGTATGAGTTTTTATTATGAACCCTTCTACTAAACTCTTTATCAACTGGACTCTTAAACTCAATAAACACAATTTATCAAATCTCTCTGACCATTGATCAGGCTTATGTGTCTTTAAGATGGCTGAATTGGCGAAAGTGTGTGACTTCACGCACGTTAAGGCGAGTGAATACTATATTTCAGTTTTAAACATATTAGTAAAACAAGAAAATAAGAAAAAAATAAAAAATTAATTAAAATGCCTCCATCTTCTTCACCAGCGAAAAGATTTTTGGCCAGATTTGGTTGTGCGGTGGCGGCTTAGGTTGGTGATTTATTGATGGTTGAAGGAGGAGGAAAGGAAAACAGAGAGGATGTGTGGCGGAGATGAAGACGGGTGAGGAAAAGAGCATAGGCAGTCTCGCCGGCAAGAGGGACGACAATGACTTTCTCCGATAGATTTTGACTGTTTTAAAGTGGGAATGGGGAGAATATGGAGTTCAAAATTTATTTTAAGGAATAAATTTAAATTTTATTATTTTACTTTTTATTAAATAATTTTGGTTAATAAATTTTAAAAAATAGTTAATAAAGATAATTATGACATGTCATTGATATACTCCTTCCGTTTCACATAGAATGACCTGGTTTGACTTGACACGGAGTTTAAGAAAATAAAGAAGACATTTGAATCTTGTGGTCCTAAATTAAAGTTATTTTAAATGTACAAAATTGCCCTTTAATCTTGTGGCCTTAAACATGCCACGTGAAAAGCTGAAAATAAAATATTACCAAAAAAAGAAAGAGGTCATTCTTTTTGAAACAGAATAAAAAGGAAAGGAGGTCATTCTTTTTGAAACGGAGGGAGTAGGTGATATGGATTTGACATGTCATCAATTTAAGGAGAGTGAACTACACACATGATAAGAGGGGTTTAAAATTATTATTTGAATTGAGTTTAAGGGTTCAGTTGATAAAGAGTTAAGTAGAAGAGTTCATAATACAAACGCGTACTCCGAGGATCCATTAGACCATTTCGCCTTAAAAGATAAAAAACATAATAAATATATAAATTACAGTGACAAAAATTTATGTAATGGTGTGCAACTCAGATTGTAAGGTTATCAAATGCGACCACAATGGGCGTGTGTTCGAATCTAGGCAACATTTTTTTAAAAAAAATGTTTATTTTAGGAGCTTCTAAATTGTTTACTGATATATTTTCTTTCTTCCTTTGTTTCTTTCTTTTTTCTCTTGCCTTTGATTTTTTCTTCTTTTGGTATTTTATATATATATAAAAAAATACTTAGCACTATTATTTCTAATGATATTATTTTCAAAACAAAATTTTATCGAGAAAATGTTAAAATATTTTTTTATTTTACTTTTTGGAAAAGATATAAAAGTCGACGTGAATAGTTATATATAAATATATATTAAAAGGTGACACCGCTTGCAAAAAAGTGATGTGTACACCATTGCTATAAATAAAGTGGTTTTCTCACATTTTTAATCTACGAAATTTGTATGTTTTATATTCTTTTTCTTCTTAAAACAAGAAAGATTGTGAGAATTGTTTAATTATGCTTACAATTTTTGTAAGGGTAAATAAGACAGATAAAAAAAAAATGACGCAACAAGGAGAATGAAATAACTCAACTTCAAACAAGAAGACTATCTAGATAATTAATATGTACTCATTTTCATTGTCATAAATATACTTTTATAGAAACTTCTACTTGACAAGAATTTCAATGATTTTATGTTGCACAAACTGCAACTTGGTGTTCAAGCTATGAAAAGCCTCAAACTATTAGAGAAAAAAAAAATTTGACCAAAAATTTGTTTGAAGAGTCTAAACTAGATTTAATCAGAACTCTTCCGTTTCCAATTGATATGTTGTACTTTTATTTTTATTCAGTTTAATATAAAATGTTCTTTTTATTGTGGGGGGAAAGACCACAAAATTAAAAGATACTTTTATATATTCTACATATCCTTAAATTAAAAGTCTTCTTTATTTTTTAAAATTTCATATCAAATTAAAATTAGACAAAACTATATCTATCTTTATATTATATTATATTATATTATATTATATAATATCATATTATAATCTTTTCACATTGAAGAGTTGTGACATTTTCAAAGAGATATAATTTTTTTCGATTAGTTATGACCTTTTCTGTAATACCTCGGTCTTAGAAAGAACTAATTTTAGCAAGAACCAAATTGGAAAGAGCTAAATTTAGAATTTTGCAAGTTAGTCTTAAATTCTGAGTTTTGGGTCAACTTGAAACGACCATAACATTCAGTACATAATTATTTAGGTGGCACATAAGATCTCTGAGTCCTCTTTCCAACGCCACAGAGTTTACTAAATTCCGAGTTCGAATAAGGGAGATATGCCCGTTTGAGTTCAGCTTGTCCGATTAATGAAAATTCATCCTAATTAATGATAACGTTCAAATATACTTCTTGAAAAGAAATATAAACGATCGTATGCAATGTATTTACCCAACTATGAGTCGGGGTCGATCCCACATAGAATATGAAAGAATATTGTCAATAGCAAATATTTAACTCGATAGTCGTTATATAAAAATGGGGGGATTTAAATAGAAATAAAATAAAAAATAATAAAAATAGCTTTGAACTAAGTAGTTATTTCTAAATAAATACTTAGTTCAAAGCAATTTTTATTTTTTTTATTTTATTTCTATTTAAATCCCCCTATTTTTATATAACGACTATCGATTTAAATATTTGCTATTGACAATATTCTTCCATATTATCTGTGGGATCGACCCCGACTTATAGTTGGGTAAATATATTGCATACAATCGTTTATATTTCTTTTGAAGAAGTATATTTGAACGTTATCAAGAATGGCGCCGCTGCTGGGGAATATGGCTTAGAAATGGTCTTTAGTATTTATTTTGACTTATAGTCCCTTATTTTGTTTTTGCTTTTTTAGTTTTAATTTACTTTTCTTTATTATATGTTTTACTCTTCGTGAGATGTCATTTGAAAAAGTATGTAGTGACAAGTGTTCTTGCAATTCTTGTACTTCTGATATTATGGATTCTTATAAGCTAATTTTTTCTCAATAAAATAAGTTGTGTGGGGACATGGAAGATTTATTAATACTGTGCTATAAATCAATTTTTAAGTGCATGATTGATGAAGATGACTTTGGTTGGGATCTCGATATATTAGATTGTGACTTGAGTGCAAAGATTGAATCCTATGAAATCCAACAATTTAGTAATAATATGTGTGAGGAAGAAAAAATACTTATAAGTCAACTTGAAGAGCTAAGAGTGGAGGGCCAATTGCTTGATCATACTGTTATTGTTGTTGTCACTGTTCAGAAGAGTGCACTAGAGTTATGTAATGAAGTAGATAATATTATTTTTAAAAACTCTAGTATGTATGAGGGTATAAAAAATAATGCAATTCATAAGTTAGGGCGCACTGGACCTCATTCCAATCATTTTTCTACATTATGTTTAGATGATGAGAAATTAATCGAGTCATCTGAGCTTATCGAAGAGTGTATGGAGGAGGAACAATGTGTCTATATTCTTGAATTTATTGTTCCAACATCGGAGAATTA
>JAJOOS010032221.1:0-15716 GCA_029582725.1 Solanum chiquidenum
GTGAGTCGGGACTTAGCCGATTTTCTGACTGAGTTCTGGGGAGGGGCTGCAGTGGTAAACCACGGACCACCAGCACGGACCGTGGTCTGATCTACGGTTCGTGGATGGTGACCGTAAGTTGCACCTGCAACTTCTCAAAATCTGCATTTTTGGTCAATCTAGGATACGGGGTGTTACATTGAGAGAACACAGAGGGTTCAAGAGAAGAGGGAATCTCCCTCGTGCTGCAACTATCAGTGATCTCTATCACAAATGCGGAAAGGTGGGGCACTTCATACGAGATTGCCCGATACTCAAAGTTGAAAAAAAGAGTGTCAAAGACCTGGAGGTGAAAAATACAAGAAAAGGGACTTGGTACCTGAGAAAAATGCAAGAAAAGCTGCAGCTGATGACTACGTTGTGAAGAAGGCTCTTACTGTCTGGGGAGATTCTTCAAGTGAGTTAGAAAAATCAGAATGTCCTGATGATGCATCTATATGCTGGTTGTTCAAGATGATGCCAATATATTTGATTGCATGTTTGCTCTCATGGCAAAATCAGATGACGAAGACGATGAAGAAAAGGTAACTCTCCTTGATCTTAAACAAAACTTGAATACTTACTATATTAGAAGGCTGAGAAACCTAGCTGGTGTTTTGATTGACTCTGTCATAGAGTTAACCACTAAAAAGGACTCTATGAACAACAGTCTGGATAGTCTGAGTGAAGAAAGAACAGTATTGACTGTGCACACGTCAATTATTGAGGAACAAGTAACAGTTCTAGAATCTGAAAACTTAGAACTCAAGGAACAATTGAGTCTAATGATTGAGAAATCTAGAAAAAGAAAGGGGGAGGCTACTAATTTGCAAGCAGAGCTAGAAGCTAGTCTGAATACGACTGAAACCAGATAGCCTGGGAAAGAAATGATCAGATGGAAAGGGACCTGGTCTGTCTTAAAGAAGAACTTTAAACTTCTCTAAAATGGACCGGTTCCACCAATCTACTTTCCAAAATCACTAGTCAAAGAAACTACAACAGAAAGGGATTAGGTATCCTGAACATCACCCCTCCTTACAATCCCCACAGTAAATATGTTTCTGTTTCGGATAATTTATTATGTCTTCATTGTGGTCGAAATGTCCATTTGAAAGGGGACTGTCCTGCCTGGAAGGCCTCTCAAGAATTTTTTTTAGTCTATTCTAGACAAAAGACAACTCCTAGAAGGGGACCGGTCCTATTCTTAAATCCTTGAACAGAAAAAAGGCAAACCTGCCTCACTGGGCAAGAAACACTCTAATTATGCCCTTATCAGCTTACTGGGAACTCAGATTGAAGTGGGTTCCCAAATCTAATAAGTGTTCTGTGTTGCAGGGGCTGAAGGAAGTAGCAATCAGTGCTGGTTCATGGACAGTGGATGCTCGAAGCACATGACTGGGACTGCCAAAAACTTCCTTTCCCTTAAGGCTTCAAAGTGGAGGTGTCTCATTTGGCGATGGAAAGAAGGGGTACATCTTGAGAGTTGGCAGATTTGGAAAGTCACTTGAAGATTCCATTGAAAATGTTTACTATGTGAGCGGGTTAAACTACAGTCTTCTCAGTGTCTCCCAGATTTGTGACAAAGGAAACGAAGTCAAATTTTCTTCAGGCAAATGCATTGTCACCTGCCTGACTAATAAGAAGGTGATCCTGATGGCCAGAAGACGGAAAAATATGTATGTGACAGATCTGGAAACAACTCATGGAGACGATCTGACATGCCTCAGTGCTCAAAGTGAAAATGCTATTCTATGGCATAGGAGGCAAGGTTATGTGAGCTCGTCTCTATTGAACAAGCTTGTATCTAGGGACCTGGTACGTGGTTTGCCAAAGTTGAAGTTCAATAACGTCAAAGTGTGTGACACATGTGCCAAAGGGAAACAGACCAGATCCTCATTCAAACCAAAGAAGCAAGTAAGCTCTTCAAGGGTCCTTGAGTTGCTACACATGGATCGGTGCGGGCCTATAAAAATCCAAAGTCGAAATGGAAAGAAGTATATCCTGGTGATTGTGGATGACTACTCAAGATTCACGTGGACTATGTTTCTCAAGTCAAAATTTGAAACTGCTGATGTGCTGATGATATTTTTTCAAAATGATCTGAATAAGCTCAACTGCTTGATTGCAGGGATCAAGTCCGACCATGGAACCAAATTTGAAAATGCGAAGCTTGTTACTTTTTGTGCAGAAAGTGGTATTAATCATAACTTCTCAGCTCCCAGAACACCTCAACAAAATAGTGTGGTGGAAAGGAAAAATAGAACTCTGGTAAATATTGCTAGAACTATGCTCATCGAGTCTAATCTTCCTCAAAACTTTTGGGCTGAAGTTGTCAACACTGCGTGTTATGTGACTAACAGATGCGTGATCAGGTCTCTCCTGAACAAAACTCCTTATGAACTGCTCAACAATAAGAAACCGAAGCTCAATTATCTAAGGGCCTTTGGGTGCAAGTGCTTTGTGTTAAACAACGACAAGGATGATCTGGAAAAGTTTGATCCCAGAAGTGATAAAGGTGTCTTTGTGGGATACTCATCTTCAAGCAAAGCTTATAGAGTCTTTAACAAAAGAACACTATGTATTGAGGAAAGTGTTTATGTGATTTTCGATGAAAGTGGTGATCTTAAAAACCTGGAGATGAAGGACGAAGATGATCTTATTGAACTTCTCAAATTCTAGATTATTGAAGCTAACAGGCCTAAAACTAAAGGGAATCTAGAGTCTGATGGTGTTGATCCTAGTCTAGCTGAGAAGATGAAGAAGGATGACCAGCCTACTATGGGACCTGGTCCGTCTCATGATGCAAGTCAAGATGAAACTTATCCTCTTCAGAATGACGATACTGAAGATGAAGAAGAACAAATGGTTCAACCCCAACCCTTGGCTTTTAAAACAGGGTGGAAGCACAGTTCATCTCATCCCCTTGAGAATCTCATTTCCCCTCTGAATTCTGGAATGCAAACCAGGTCAAAGACAAGAAATCTGGTTTCATTTTCAGCCTTCATCTCTACCATTGAGCCTAAAAATGTGAAAGAAGCCTTGAAAGATGCTGACTGGGTCAATTCAATGCAAGATGAACTTCATCAGTTTAAGAGGAGAAATGTATGGTACCTGGTCCCAAGACCTTCTGACAGAACCGTCATAAGGACCAGGTGGGTGTTCAGAAATAAGCTTGATGAAAATGGGCTTATCACTAGGAACAAGTCCAGATTGGTTGTTCAAGGTTATAATCAGGAGAAGGGCATAGACTATGACGAGACATTTGCCCCTGTTGCTCGAATGGAAGCTATAAGAATCCTCATAGCATTTGCAGCCTTCATGGGAGATCTGAAGGAAGAAGTATATGTAAAATAGCCACCTGGATTTGAAGATAATGACTTCCCAAATCATGTGTTCAAACTCAACAAGGCCATGTACAGACTAAAACAGGCACCTAGAGCCTGGTATGAAAGGCTGTCAAAATTCCTGCTGAAGAATGGTTTCAAGAGGGGCAAGATAGACAACACCTTGTTTTTAATGAAATGGGAACAAGATTTTCTCATCATTCAAGTGTATGTGGATGATATCATTTTCAGAGCAACCTCTGAATGTCTATGTGAAGAATTTGCGACTCTAATGGGGAATGAATTCGAGATGAATATGATGGGGGAGCTGAATTTCTTCTTAGGCCCACAAATCAAGCAAATATCAAGTGGGACTTCAATTTACCAAGAGAAGTACACAAATGAGTTGTTGAAGAAGTTTCACATGGTGGACTCGAAGCCTATTGATACCCATGGGCATAAACTCTAAATGGGAGCAGATGAGGCTGATCCACTAGTAAATCAAACCATGTACAGAGGGATAATTTGTTCTCTATTGTATCTAATAGATAGCAGACATGATATTGTCTTCAGAGTAGGAATATGTGCATGATTCCAAGCATGTACTAGGGAATAACATCTGAAGGTGGCCACACGAATTCTGAGGTATCTAAAGAAGACAGGGGACCTGGTCCTATTCTATCTTATAGGTGACTCCTTTGAACTAGTAGTGTATGCAGATGCTGACTTTGCAGGATATCAGGTTGACAGGAAGAGCACGTCTGGGATGGCTCATTTTCTTGGATCCTCACTCATCTCTTGGGGAACTAAGAAACAAAATTCAGTAGCTCTCTCTACTGCGGAGGCTGAATATGTGGCGGTTGCATCCTGCTGTGCTCAACTCCTATGGATCAAACAACAACTAGAGGATTTTGGAGTTCATATTCACACCGTTCCTCTCATGTGTGACAATACCAGTGCAGTCAACATGGGAAAGAATCCAGTTCATCACAAAAGAACAAAACACTTTGATGCCAGACATCACTTTTTATCACTTCTTGAGAGATAATGTTGAAAAGGGGAACAACATCATGTAGTATCGCAGGATGGAATATCAAATTGTAGATATCTTCACCAAAGCTCTCAGCAAGGATCAATTTGAGAGTAACAGGTTGAAGCTGGGAATGATGAATATGCACTGACCTAATCCCATCCAAAGGCATCTAATCCTTGTTTTGGGTATGATCTAGAGGGAAGGTATCCTCATTACTCGTAATGTATGGTTTAAGTGAGATCAACCATGTACCTTCTGCAGGAATACATTCATGAAAATCACTGGAGCGAAGAATGGTCAGAACCATTTAGGAATCAAATTTCATCTGCAGTTTAGGACCTGGTCCCTCTCAAGGTTAGCACTCTCTACATTTCTTTTAAACTGTTTGAATGAGAACCATTGAGATCTCCACATGTCAACCATCGGCCCTTCTGACCATTGTCTCATCGCTTTAAGTCCAAACTACACATCTACTCAGGGACATGACACGTCACTTCAAATTCTTTTTATAAAATCTTCTTCAGTCCATCTCTCCACATTTCAAATCTCTTTCTTTCTAAAGCCTTTCAAAACCCTTATTTCTCCTTCTCTATCTTTTTCTCTCTGTCATTCTTCATCTCTCTCTCAAACAAAAATGTCTCAATCCCCATCCTCTCCAAAGAAAATGCTAGACTCACCAAAGGAAATAGACCCAGCGTCTTTTTACACATCTTACAATGCTCTGTCTCCTTCCAAAATGTCGACCATCTCTCCGGTCAACATTGGTGAAACCAGTCCTCTTAATATCCAGTCTCCCTTAGATCTTAGTATTGAACCTGGTCCCTATTCTGCCATGCTGTTCGACCTCTTATTTGAGGGAGATCCTATTCTGTCATGCTGTTCGACCTCTTATTTGAGGGAGATCTTCCCGAGAATAAATCGTCTGAGTCAAATATTCTTGCAGCCAGTGAGAGCCTAGTCATCGAGAGTTTAACCCAGATGAGAGGAGGGTTACTAAGTGAAGAAGGAGAACCATTTTTGGATGATCTGCTTGGGGGCTCTCAACCAGTGTTTGACCAAACTCGAGTCCTTCATCCGATTATACTAACACTGACGAAGATAATCGCCCCCTCCGATGGATTGTTCAAAAGAAAATGGTCCCTATCTCCATAAAAGGAAAGTAGAAGGTCACTGAGGAGATACCTAAAATAAGGCCTTTTACTTGATCTGATTCAAAGAAACTGATGGGCGATGCTATGAAATCTAGTGCAAGAACGACTGCAGAAAGGCACAAGGAAAGGAAATCGGGTAATGTACTCCTTGAGATACCTGATACTGATGTAGTGGATGTCTCCATTGACGGTTCTGAGAATGAAGGTGTGGGGGAAGACTATGAAGAGAAAAAGGAAAAATAAGTAAATGAGACCAGTAAGGGAAAGAGGAGTCAGGGAAAGGGAAAGTCTAAAGCGTATTTGGCAAAAAGGGTTGTGTCCAAAAAGGGGAAAAATAAGAGAAATAGAGAAACCTCTCATGTCATTCAACCAGCATCTGGAATGGGACCTGGTCCCATGGGAAATGAGGATGATCTCGGAGAAAGTAAACAGTCTATTGTCAACCATCTACGTCTCCAGAAGGTTCTAGGAGGTCGAGTGTTTGACTCGGACATCATCACCAAGCATGGGATGATTTTCTGTATGATCTTGTGGAAATCCAGTCATGGAATCACCTGTTCATGACCAAATCACCCATTTTACATGAGGAAGAGGTACGAGAGTTTTACTATAACATTGAATTTGAAGAGGATGGTCGCATAAACACCAGGGTATGGGACACACGTTTGCATCTGACTGAGGACCTGCTGGGGAAAATACTGGAGGTACCGAGAGAAGGGGCCAGGTTCGTCATTGGAAAAACCTGCACTGTGGAGTTTTACAAAGAATGCTCTAAAATCCCTAACACGCGATATGCTGGGATACAAAAGAAACTCATGAAAGGGGAGTACCATCTGATGTTTGAATTTGTCAACAAGGTACTTCTTCCTAGAACAGAAAAATGAATTGTCGCTTCTGCATCTGATCTGTTCATCATAGAGTCACTTTGCAAGTTTGATCCCATAGATCTTCCAGCCCTCATGCTAGAGCACATGTACAAGACTGTGGTTGAGCACAAAGGGAAACATGGCATGGGATATGGCTACTTTTTTTACCAAGGCATTTCATTTTCTGAACATACCAGTGGGAGAAGGTAAAATTGGAACTGCTAAACAATCATTCACCCTCAGTACGCAGGTGGAATGTGAGTGTATAGAAGGAAAGGGAAATCCACTGAACAAGGTCTCTCAGTTGATAATGGAGCAGGATCAGTTGAAACATGAGTTGGAAGAGATGATTGTGCGTGTGAGCAATAAAGAAGCTGAAATTACTTTAATAAAAGTGGAGTTGCTTAAAGCGCAGACTGAGGTACCTGGTACTGCAGAAGTTAGAGAGCTGAGAAAACAGAACGGGGAGCTGCTTGTCAAAATTACTGCTCTTCAAGAGAAAGTGATCAAATACAATGATGAAGAAAATACTAGACTCACTTTTATCATCAAGTCCCTCTCCCATCAGCCTCCTTCCTCATAGTCATCTCCATCCTTTCGTGCATTTTGTTTTTGTGTGGACAGTGTCCGGGGTTCTCAATTTCAGTTTAAATCTAATGTATTGAATGCTGGTTTTTGTGCAATGGAATTAATTCCTGTTTTGTTGTGATTAATTTCTATTTCTTCCTGTTTTTAATCATGTTGTTGTTGCCTTTGGCTATGATCTTGCTTAACACACTAACTTGTTATATTGGTTTACTGCACTTCTCTTTTTATGATGCCATAAAAGGGAAATCATTGGGTGCTTATTGGGTGGTTAGGTTAGGCTGGTAGGAGGTCTGCTGATAGGGGGAAGAAATTGCAGACACCGTTGGGTGGTTAGCTTAGGCTGGTAGGAGATCTGGCTGACAGGGGGAAGAAATTGCAGGCACTGTGAGGTGTTGTTGACAGGGGGAAGAAATTGCAGGCACTTTGAAATTGCAGGCACTGTATGTATAGTTTGTCATCATCAAAAATGGGGAAAATGTTAGTTGTAGTTTAGATGATTTGAAAAACTCAGGGACCTGATCCCCGGCGCAAATATACACACAACTGCCAGGTTGGAAAAAGTACAATGGGTTGGTGCATAGTCTCCAACAATGGCAGAAGTGGCAGCGACCTCTGTCAATGGTGTGGCCTCGAAGGTTGTGACTATTCTTCATATAGATTATGTCCTTCAAAAGTGAAGATTCATTCTCAAGATCAACTCGAACCATATAGAGATGCAAGCTTAGTTGTATTAGGATTATATCTTCTGCACGTACACTGTAAATCTGTTCCTACATCTCTAAAGGATTCAGATAGATGTTTTGTGGAAAAAGTCTAAATTAGTTGAGTCTAACTGATTTAGTGGGCAACCTCTGTGTTGCTTAGTCAAATTCTAAGTTGTCTAGTGGTGATAGCTTAGTGGGCAGAGTGACATCTGCTTAGGCTCTTCAAGTAATAGAGTTATTACTTGGTGGTGAGTTTAATAGCTTTTTCTCACGTTGGTTGTAATTGTTGTTAACTTTCGCTTAAAGAAGACTAGTGAAAACAGTTGGGAATGTTGTGTGATAGGTCGTGGTTTTACTCCCTTGAGGAAGGAGGTTTCCACGTAAACTGCTTGTGTTGTGTTATTATTGTTATTTACTCTTCGTTGTCTTTCTGATTTAGTCAAGGGACCTGGTCCATTGACAGATAACGGACGCACCCATTCTATCAGTATGTATATGTTTATGAGTCTTCTTATATGATTTTGTATCAAATCTATCATTTTCAAATGAATACGGTTGTGCTCTATAAGTCTGTAGATATCAATGAATGTGTAGATCCGCAACCAGATTATAGGTGTGTCAAATATGCCATTTGCAACAATACAGATACCGTCCAGATTTCAGTGGTGATGGTTATACTGAATGAAATCGCGGCAATCCTCAGAGAAAAAATTAGAATATTGATCACATACTTTTATTACAAGCATTACAGCAGGGGTTGCTTTATTGGTTATTATAGAATTTGGCTAGTCATATACTGCATAAGAAAAATGTCAATGATAAAAAAGAAGTTTTTTTTAAGAAAATGGTGGATTAGTTCTACAACAGTGACTCAAAAGGGAAGAGGGATCAAGTCATACTAATACAATAAAGATTTTCACAGCGGACGAGCTAGAAAAGGCAACTAATGGCTTTGACAAAGATAGAGTTGTTGGTCAAGGAGGTTTTGGAACTGTGTACAAAGGATATCTAAAAGATAATTGCATCGTTGCCATAAAAAAGTGTAAGGTAATTGATCGCAATCAAATTGTACAATTCATAAATGAAGTCCTTGTCCTTTCCCAAATCAACCATAGAAATGTGGTTAAGCTTTTAGGTTTGTTTCCTCCAGAAGGAAGTTCCACTATTGGTGTATGAATTTATCAGCAATGGAACACTTTCTGAACACTTACATGATAAATTGAAGGTGTTGGCTCTTTCTTTGGATATTCGTCTGAAAGTTGTTGCAAAAACTGCTGGAGTACTTTCTTACTTGCACTCAGCAGCTTATCTGTTAGAATATAGGCGTCCACCGAATGTCAATGGAGCAGGTCCCTTGATATGGTAAGAACACTAAATGCAAACCACAACAGTAAATAATGCACAAAACAGAAGCAACACGATCACTTAATGTGCAAACCCCCTTGCTCTAAGGGCGGTGAAAACCACAACCTGTCCTCACAGGCTTTTCAAACCAAACTCCATTACTTCCAAATAGAGCAACGATTCAGATTACAATAGCTTGAAACCTAGGAACTTACTTCTAAATCCCTCCCCTTAAATGTAGTATTCCCACTACAAATAGAGCAAAAAACTAAGCAATATCGCTATTGCCCACTAAGCTACCCAACACAGAATAACTTAGACTTCACTAAGCAACCCACGGTTGCCCACTAACTCATCTAACACTAGATGACTTAGGATTTAACTAAGAAGCAAACAATGCTACCCACTAAACCAGCTATACCCAACTGATTTAGACTTTTACAAAATGAAACAAGAGATCTAATTCCTTTATAGTTCAGGATTAGATTTACAACAATAAGCACTGAAGTAAAAACCTAGGACAACTAAGACACAAGCTGCTTGATATGGTCCCTGTTGCTCTTTGGTGAGTACTTCTTGAGATGAGTGGTTTTTTTGCCTTTTTGGATCTTCAAAATTAAGATGCGAAACCTAAGATTATGTCTGTTGAAGGATATTCTTATGAGAACAAACACAACCATCAAGGCCACACCATTTGCCGAGGTTTCTGCCACACTTAGAGATTGTGCACCAACTTTGTCAACTTGTGTACTTTTTCCAACTGTCAATTGTACGAATAAAAGTGCAAAGGTCCAGGTCCCTTTACAAGGTCCCTGTTTGTCAAATCATCAAAACTACAAATAATATTTTCCCCTTTTTTTATGATTACAAACTTAGAGCCTTCGCATGTAACATTTGTCCTTCCTCCTTCATTCACTTCCCCCTATCTAAGCAACCCCATTTCATTTCCCCATGTCTAAGCAACCCCATTCCCCCTTTTGACATCATAAAAAAGAGAGACAATAAACCAGGATTAAGAGTAACCCTACATAGAAAGACCACAACCTATGGCAACACATCACAAAAAAATAATTAGACTGGAAAGAGTCACAACAGAATAGAAGTCCATTTCATTGCACAAAATAATCATTCAATACATTGACAATAAACTACTAAAGAGAACCCGGGACACTGCCCACACAAAAACAGACAATGAGGGAATATAGATGGAAAGGAATTAGGAAGGGAGAGGCTGATGGGAGAGAGATTTGATAACAAAGGTAAGATTGTCATTTGCAGAGTCATGAGCTTTGATCAACCTCTCTTGAAGATTGGAAATTTGAATCAGAAAGGTCACATTTTTCAGACTTAACTCATTGACCTCTTCAGTACCAGGTCCTTCTGACTGAACTTTAACCAATTGTGTCTTCAATAGTGCCATTTCAATATCCTTCTTCCCCACTAGTGCAGTTAGATCCTCCAGTTCACGTTTGAGTTGATCTCGTTCAGCCACCAAGTGAGACACCTTGCTCAGTTGTCCCGTCTGACCCTCGATGCATTCACACTTGACTAAGGTAATAAGAGAGAAGGATTGTTTAGCAGTCCCAACAGTACTAGGTCTCATTGAGACTTTCAGATGGTCGAACACCTTTATGAGGAAGTATCCATATCCTATTCCATGCTAGCCTTTACGCTCTATCACTCTCTTGTGCATATGTTCCAACATGAGTGCGGGCAGATTCAGTGATTCAAACTTGCAGAGTGATTCCATTAGGAACAAATCTGTTGAATTCGCAATGGTACGCTTCTTAGATCGAGGAAGAACTACCTTTTTCACAAACTCAAACAACAATTGGTATTCACCTTTTATAAGCTTCTTCTGAATACCTGCACGATGCATGTACGGAAGTTTGGAACACTCATTGGCAAAGTATTGAGTGCAGAGCTTTCCAGCCACGGACTTGATCCCTTCTAAAGGTACCTCCAGAATTTCTCCCAGCAATTTCTCATTCAGTTGAACCTGTTTGTGTCCCACTAAGGTATGAAGACTACCATCCTCATTGAACTCCACATTGTAATAGAATTCCCTCACTTGATCTTCATGCATTACAGGAGATTTAGTCATGAATAAATGAGTCCATGATTGAATTTCCACCAGATCTGCCAACGAGTTCATTCCAGGCTTCCTGATGATCATGGGATCAAAACTCTTCCACCTAGGACCTTCTGCATACGCAGATTATTAACAATATCCTGCTTGGTGTCCTCCTTAGCATTTCACTTTCTCTTGGGACCATGTCCCTGATCTAATACATTCTTCGCAACAGGAACAACCTCCACCTTTTACTTAGATTTTTCCTTTTCCTTCCTCTTAGTCGTCTCCTTAGCCTTCTCCCTTGTTTCCTCAACAACCCTTTGTGCAGAAAGATATCTAAGTTTCCCAGATTTTCCCTTTTCTTTCCTCTTTTCTTGTTCCAATTTTTTCTTCTGTATATCAACCAGTGGGGTATCTTCTGGTTCACTTTGGACCACCACTAGTCCTTCTCCAGGTATATCAACCTCCCAATCCTCCCGCCTTTCTCCTTTTTTTATTTTCTTCAATAGTAGCTTTGTTAAACTTCATGGCATCACACATAAATTCTTGTTAGTAGCCCTAGCGACAGGTTTTCTTTTAGGAGTTTCCTCCACAACCTTTTCTTTGCCTTTTACAGAAATGGGCACCATTATTTTCTGCACTGCCCATCTTAGCGGAGTGTTGTCATCATCAGTGTCATCTGAGTCACTAGCGATGACAAGTCTAACTTCTGGCGTCTTGTCAAAGATTGGTTCAGTGTTTTCAAGAGAGATTTCACCAAAACCACAGCTTTCAATAGATTTCAGACCTTCTCGCATCTGTGTCACATTTTCTGTAACCATGTTCTCACTAGCAGCAAGGATGTTTGACTCAGAATGTCGATACTCAGGGAGGTCACCTTCAAACAAGAAATCAGAAAGGGTAGACATATGGGGACCAGGTTGGATATGAGATGTCGGATTATTGAGATCGAAAGGGTATGAGGGAGGAAGGTGACTGGTTTTAGTAACCTTTACCGAAAGAGAGATTGACGATTTCAGTGGAGAGGAGACTTCAGGAGATAAGTAGAAATCGACAGGATCTATTTCATTTGGAGTATGAAGTAAATTTCTAGGAGGAGAAGGTGATTGAGACATGATGATAAGAGGGAACAAGAAGACTCTTCAAAGAAGGGAATTTAGGGTTCTGGTGAAGAGAGGCAAAAGGCAAATTTGAAGTGATTTTTGTTTTGTTTTGTTTTTTTTTTTAAAAACAAAGTAGAAGAAGAAGATTTTTTTTTTTTGAAAGGACGTGTCAGGTCCCTGAGAAACGCGATGCTTGAACGTAAAGCGATGGGACACAACGGTCAGAGTGACCGATGACTGACACGTGGAGGTCTCAATGGTTCTGAATGACAATTTTAAAATCGATGAAAAGAATGCTAACCTTTAGACAGGACCAGGTCCCTGTCTGAATGCAGAGAGAAAGATTTCTTCTGACTGGTTGAGAGCCTTCCTTACTTCTTTAGTTCCTACTAGTGTATACCTATATAAGAGGTACAAGATTGGTCTAACATGTAAGATATTACAGTTAACAAGGATGCCTGCCCCACAGATCATAGCCATTGAGGGTTAGATGCCTAGGAAGGGCCAGCTCAGTCCATTTTCAGCATCCCTAGCTTCAGCCTATTTGAAACAAACTGATCCTTTCTTAGAGCCTTGGTAAAAATATCAGCAATTTGATCCTCAGTGCTGCAATATTGCATACAAATGGTTCCCTTCTCTACATTGTCCCTTAGAAAGTGATGTCTAACATCAATATGCTTGGTTCTCTTATGTTGAACATGATTCTTCCCCATTCTGACAACACTGGTGTTATCACACATGAGAGGGATAATGTGAGTGAGAATTCCAAAATCCTTTAGTTGTTGTTTTATCCAAAGTAATTGAGCACAGCAAGAGGCGGCAGCCACATATTCTTCCTCGGCAGTGGAGAGAGCTACAAAATTTTGTTTCTTGGTTCCCATTGAGATGAGTGAGGAGCCTAGAAAATGAGCCATTACGGATGTGTTTTTCATGTCAACCTGATAGCCTGCAAAGTCTGCATTAGCGAATCCTACTAACTCAAAAGAATCTCCAGCTGGATAGAAGAGGACCAGGTCCCCAGTTCCTTTCAGATACCTCAGAATCCTTTTAGAAGCCTTCAGGTGTGACTCTCTGGGACATGCTTGAAATCTTGCACACAACCCTACGCTGAACACTATGTCAGGTCTACTTGTTGTTAGATACAACAATGAACCGATAATTCTCCTATACATAGTCTGATTTACCAAACCACCAGAATCATTAGTTCCCAATTTTGAGTTTGTCCCCATGGGGGTATCAAAGGGCTTTGAATCAATCATTTAGAATTTTTTCAGCAATTCTTTGATATATTTTTCTTGACAGATTGAAGTCCCCTTTGGAGTTTTCTTGATCTGCAGACCCAAGAAGAAGGTCAGTTCTCCCATCATGCTCATTTCGAATTCATTTCCCATTAGAGTAGCAAATTCTTCACATAGAACCTTGGATGTGGCTCCAAAAATAATGTCATCCACATACACCTGAATGATAAGAAATTCTCTCCTTCTATTCTTTAAGAACAAGGTATTGTCAACCTTCCCTCTTTTGAAATCATTTTTTAACAAAAAGTTGGACAACCTTTCATACCAGGCCCTAGAAGCCTGATTCAGTCCATAGAGAGCCTTGTCCAGTTTGAACACATGATTTGAGAAATCAATATCTTCGAACCCAGGTGGTTGTTTTACATACTCTTCCTCCTTCAAATAACCATTTAGGAAAGCACTTTTGACATCCATCTAGAAGAGCTTGAACTTCATATAGGCTGCAAAGGCAATGAGAATTATAATGGCTGGCAATTGGAGCAAATGTTTCATCATAGTTAATGCCTTCTTCTTGGTTATAACCTTGAACCACCAACCTCGATTTGTTCCTTGTGATGGTACCATTTTCATCAAGCTTGTTTCTAAACACCCACCTAGTCCCAATGACAGTTCTGTCAGCAGGTCTAGGGACCAGGTGTCATACTCTGCTCTGCGCGAACTGATGGAGTTCCTCTTGCATAGAATTTACCCAGTCAGCATCTGTCAAGGCCTCTTTGATGTTCTTGGGCTCAATACTAGATATGAAAGCTAAAAATGCAACCAGGTTTCTTACTTTGGATCTGGTTTGCATTCCAGAATGCAAAGGAGAAACAAGATTGTCAAGAAGATGAGATGACTGGTGTTTCCACTTGGACTCAACAATAAGAGGTTGAGGCTGATCTACTTGTTCATCTTCTTCTTCCTCAGGAGCGTTTTCTTCAGGTTGGGAGGCAACATTTGAATCTGCATTCGCAGATATATCTGGTCCCTCTCCAGGCTCATCATCTTCTTTCACCTCTTCTGATGACTTCTGGTCAGCATCATGAGCAGTTTCAGTCAGAGGTTCGTTCACTTTATCTCTCTAAATCTGAAGGATTTCTTCTAGTTCATTCTCGTCTCTGTGATTTAAGTCTAACAAGGCACCAGCTTCATCAAAGATAACATGAATGCTTTCCTCAACGCACAAGGTTCTTTTGTTGTATACTCTATAGGCCTTACTGGAAGATGAGTAACCTACAAATACTCCTTCATCGCTTCTAGGATCAAATTTTCCTAGATCATCCTTGCCATTGTTAAGTACAAAACACTTACAACCAAAAGCCCTTAGATAGTCACTACTAAAAAACTGCCAAAAAACGATGGAAAAAAGCGACGGACTGCGTCGCTTTTTTTGTCAAAAGCGACGGAAAAGCGATGCAGTCAATCTCGTCGCTTTTTGGCTCGACGCTTTTCCAAAAGCGACGGACTGCGTCGCTTATTGTTTTTTAAATTATTATTTTTTAATAATGCGACGCCGTCCGTCGCTTTCCTTAGTTTTGAATTTTTTTAGAATCTTGAAAAGCTACGGACAGTAAGACGCCGTCTGTCGCTTTTCTGAAAATAAAATTTTGAAAAGTCCAAAAAAGCGACGGACTAAAGGACCCTATCCGTCGCTTTTTCTGCACTTTTTTTATAGTAAAAACTACAGTTTCTGCTGCCCACCTGCAAATTAAATTCAATCCAATATCAAATCAATTCAGCTCATTCAAGCAAAAACACATAATTAACATGCTACACAAAATATAAACTAACAAGCTTAATTAAGCCTTCAAAAATACTAAATACCAATTTAATGATTTATAAAGTCTTTCAAAATTCAAAAAATAGTTCATAAATACTACATTTCAAGATCTACAAAGTTCAAGCTTAACTAATTCATAAACAATAATTAAGTTTAAGAATTTAAATAATTAATTATATTCCTAATTAAGTTCAAGTTATTATAAATTAAGTTCAAAGTTCTAATTAAGTTCAAATATATTAAGGTCAATAGGATTTTAAGTACCTCAAAAATCAAATTAAGTTCAAAGTTCTAATTAAGTTCAATTATCAAGTTCGAACTAAGCTCAACAAGACTTTAAGTTCATATTCTTAATTAAGTTCAAGTTATTATAAATTAAGTTCAAAGTTCTAATTAAATTCAAATATATACCAAGGTCAATAAGATTTCAAGTAATTCAAACTTCAAATTAAGTT
>JAJOOS010032223.1:0-10521 GCA_029582725.1 Solanum chiquidenum
TCAGTTCTTTTACCTCTTGTATACCTTATCCATAAAAGGGCAAATGCGATGGAGACTAATACAAGTGCACCCGGTAGAACAAGAACAATCACTTTTTTTCCTCTTGGATTTATGCTTTGATGTGCTACTGTGGCATGGGGGAACACGAAATCTTGGAGATCCACACAATGCTTCATTAAACATGAAAGATTCACCGGAGAGGTTCTTGAAAGGACCACTCGAGGGGATTTGACCAACCAACTTGTTGAATGAAACGTTGAAATACTTGAGATATAGAAGCTTCTCCAAAGACTTGGGAATCAATCCTGAAATATTGTTATGAGAAAGGTCTAGAAATTCCAAAGCTGAAATGCTGCTCATCGAGCCAGGAATTGATCCTTGCAATTTGTTGTCTCTCAAAGAAAGGTATATAAGATTTTGCAAGCTACCAATTTCTTTAGGAATGCCATTTGAGAGTGTATTTATTGATAGATCCATATATATCGCAGCCTTTAGATTTCCAATTTCCAGAGGTATAGAGCCACCCAAGTTGGTTGAGGATAAGTCTAGCTTCAAGAGGTTTCCTAAGCTTTTTGAAATGATTGAACGCAATTTGTTGGAACCTAGAATCATCTCCCGAAGGGAAGTTAAGTTTCCCAAACAATTTGGAAGAGATCCTGAAAGTTGATTCAGAGTCAAGTTTAAATAACCCAAGTTCTGTTATTTGCATAGATCATCTCCAATATATCCAGAAAGTTTGTTGACACTCAACTTCAAGCTCTGTAGGAATCTCAAGTTGCTGATTGTTGTTGGAAACGGTCTAGAAAGATCGAGCTCTAATAAGCTGCTTAAGTTCCCCTTAATTTTTCAATCAATAGCTCTAAACCTTAGAAGAGAAGTACTGGAAAGGTTCCCTACGGATTCTGGAAGCACACCATATAGAGGGTTCGAAGAGAGGAAAATAATTTTTAAATCTCTACAATTTGACAAGGAAGTCAAGAAGCTTGACCTACTATCGCCCATTAAATTGTTTATTGCCAAGCTTAGGGACTGTAGATGAGTCAAACTTCCGAGAGAGTTGGGAAGTTAGTCTATTGAGGGAAAGGTCTAGACTAGTGAGTTTGGAACAATTGGAGAGAGAATGAGGTATAGTCCCATAAAGATTTAAGTTGCCCAGATGAATAACTTCAATGTTGGGTAACGTTGAACCTATGTTTAATGGGAGAGTTCCTGTCACATTATTGAAAATAACTTGAATCTCTCTCATACCCGATATGTTGAAAATCTCCATTGGTAGTGAACCAGTAAACTTGTTGAAACTAAGATCAAACAACTCAATCTGATTGCTAAATTTTTTCGGTATTTCACCTGCCAATGTATGTATGTATATGTATAGTTAGCAATTAAGATTTAAGAAATTATCTTGCTAGTAATGATTTTACGTAGTTTATTACCCCTTTTGAATACATATATATATATTATCGGCAAGATCCAGAATTTGCAATTCTGTCAAATTGCCAATTAGATTGTTGTGATTCAGTACCAAAACCTGCAGTGAAGAGATATTGAATGTGGAGATTGGGATATGACCAGAAATATGGTTAGTATCCAGTGCTAAAATCACCAAATTATTAAGAATCCCGATTTCACTATGTATGGGTCCGTCAAACGTGTTATTAGATAAAGACAATATTTGAAGGTTCGAACAATTTGGCAAGCTTACAGGCATATAGCTTGTTGTCACTTAGATAGAGCATTTTGAGCATTGGAAGACAATTACACATATCATAAGGAAGATTTCCTGATAAGGTATTAATTATTTGTAAATGCCATGATCTCAATTCCAGAAATGTTGAAGATCGAGAATGGTATAGAACCTGTAAGTTGATTGGATTCCTTCTGGAATGTTTCCTCGAAGTCATCAACATTCGAGAGAGACGGAGGGATAGAATCTATAAACTTGTTGCCAGATAATCTTAAAACCCTCAGATTTTCAAGATTTCCAATTTCTTTTGGTACTTGGCCCTCCAAGGAATTGTATGTCAAATCCAAAGTTTGAAGTGTGGAAATATTAGAAAATAAAGAGAGGGTGATGGGACCATTGAAACTGTTATTCCTTAGAGTCATAACTTGAAGTTGGTGTAAGACCCCGAACCAGGAAGGAACCTCTCCGCTAAAGTTGTTAAAACTAAGTTTAACCTACTAAGATGTGCCATTTCTTGAGGCAATTTTCCGTAGAAATTATTGCTACTCAAGTCAAGAGAAACAAGAAAGGTGAGATTCCCAAAATCAGAAGGAATTCTGCCTAAAAGATCCATGTTGGAAATATTCAATGACGTCACTCTTTTGTGGCGGGAACCACAAGTGACTCCAACCCAATGACAAACAGAAATAGCCGGAGACCAACTTTCATCCAACAAGTGAAAGGGATCCGAAATGATTTGGAATTTCAAGGAAAGAAGAGCGGATTGATCAGTTGTAATGTTGGTTTGAGTCATGGCTAAAATAGCCACACCCAAGTAAAGCAACATGAGTGCTATTAAGTGAAGGCTTTCTCCATTATATTATATTATAGAAAACTTTAGAAATTAGAAAGAATTAGGTGTGGCTAGTTACAATAAGGTTCAGTGACTTTATATGGCTAGTTGATCTCTTTTTGGTCTTTATTGTCTTTTTTAATTTTGTGGAAATCACCAATCTGATTTGACAGGTTGAAGAGAAATTCTATGTTTCACAATTAGGTAATTATTCTTTCACACAAGTCTTGCTTTTTTTATTTTGAGGCTTTCGCGCGATCACCCATTGGGCAAAATTTGTAATAGCTTGCAAACTACACAGAAAATGTAAATCGCACTAAGCATGCCTTATATGACAGGCTTGACTCAAAATAATTGATCCAAATATTACTTTTATTTTTGATGATTTTGAAGTAAATAATCCAAATTTAGTTCATAGATATTTATTTTGATAACAAATAGAGGTGTAGCCATATGTAGTGAAGGATTTTCAGCTGCTGAACACTCTTTGTGGAAAACTTTTACTATGTATATAGAAAATTGTATAAAGTATACAAGTCAAAAATAACTTTTCAGATGTATATATTAAATTTTGAATACCCTTAACGAATTTGTGACTTCGTAACTGATAACGAAATTTATGACTTCTATCACATCATGCCCTTAATTTTTTTATTTTATTTTTGGCCAAGAATTAATTTCAAGAGTCCCTATCTATTTCTCCCATTAAATGAAGAAATCACCCCCCTACCATTCATACTCATTCACACAGAATTCTCCATTCTGCACTATACAGCTTTGCACCTACTCCCATTATAGATTAAATAGTACGTTATAAAGGTTATTAGTTTTTCTTACCCTAAAATCAAGTATAATTAACTTGATATTCTTATAACAAAACTTCATGATTTTAATGAATATTTGGGGATTAACATTTTTTTTTTAACTATAACATTTTCTTACCCCTTTTGTTCCTCAAACATGAAATCAGTGTACCTTTAATTAATTGGTAAAACAATTATTTATCGAGTAAATATTACGAACACGGGAGAGTTAATTTTCTAACTAAAATAGCTTAGAAGTTTGTGTTAAGTTGGATGTTTTCTTTGTCACAAAAAAAATAATCAAAATATACTTTATTGTGTTGTTTTATTATTTTGAATGATCATTTAAATAAGAAAAAAAATACTCAAACATGTGATCGAATTTTGAAAAAAGGTTCATTCCCGTTCATCTATGCTATCTGTTAAGAGTTTGACTCATCTATACTATTTTCTTTTGAGAAAAGGCTATCCATGTTATTATTTGTAAACTAAAAATATTTTTGGTTTTGCAACACTACTTTGTACACGTGGTCAATTATGATTCTGTCACATCATTAATTAAACTATTTTTTAAAAGAGAAAAGACTCAAAAATGTCATTAAACTTTAAGAAAAGGCTCATCTATGTCATTCCGTTAAAAGTTTGGCTCATCTATGTCATTCCAGTTAACAAATAATGACATGAATGTGCCTTTTCTTAAAAAAATTAACATAAATAAATCAAACTTTTAACAAATAACATAAATAATTTTTTTTCTCAAAATTCAATAAGATATTTGAGTTTTTTCCTTGGAATAACTAACTAGAAACATATGAGAATTCAAAGTCATCCACAAATTTCTACAAAGGTTGCCCCACCACCATGTTCACCAATGAAACCGTCAATCAGAGTGGAGAACACCCTGTAAACATATTAAACCTGGTCATGATCTCATAACTTCCACATTCACTCAAGGTAGATGGCTGGTGGAAGCTCCGAACAACTGCTTATAGTAGCTCAAAATTTCTTCAGTAATTGCCTGAATTTGTTCATTCACCAGACTTGTGATGTGGTTGTGTGCAACCCTATTTTTCATGGTCGCAAAGAAAAAACCATTATTAGAATCGCCTAGGTTGAGCCGGCCATTGGATCCTGTTTCATGATTGATTCTTCAATAAGGCTCCATTTCTCTAGATGTTGCTTTATTACTTTCTCCTCTTCAAATAAGGTTGTCTGATGATTCACGTTTCTCATTTGTGCTTGTATATCACAGAGGTTGGATTCTATCCCCGAGAATTCATGTGTATTAAGGCTCTTCAAGACATATTTAAGTTTCATCCAAATGCTATCTCCATAAGCTGGTTCATTCCAACCTCGTTGCACTACGTGAAAAAATTCTCGATGACTTGCCCCAGCAATTTAGCGGCAAGTTTGGGAGTTTGACCCTCATTGTTGAAATTGAAATTAGGACACCATGCCTTAACAATGACTGGTCTGCTAGACATCGATCTTCTATACTACTGAAATATCCGTCGTTATGGTAGTTTTGGGAAATCTTCAGTTACTTCTTCTTTCTGTGTATTAGTTTCCAGATTTGGGATTTTTGCCAAAGTTTTGCTATTCGTCGTATTACTCGTTGTCTTCATCAAGTCAAGCTTCCGAAAAGGTCCCCTTTCTCATCCTCTTCCCTTCGCCATTCAGGCGAGGCGCACGATAGCACTGCACTCTATCTTACGCCGAGAGCACGAGCAGAGAGCCCCTAGTAATTTGATTCATCAATATCGCTCACATATAGAAATTAAGACATTACATTTTGGTATAAAGACTAAATTGTATAGCTTTATAACATGTCTATTAACCTTAGAATTTTCTTATATTTCAAAAGCTAAAGTCTAGTTAGTTTTAGAGAACGTCACTACAAAAAAGAATAAAATTCAATATTTTTTACTAATTAAGATGGCGATGGATCTAGAATTTTCGTTTAAGGGCTTCGAGAAAAAGTAAGCATGTTAATAGTGTTGATAAATTAGTAGGGTTGGTTTAGATATAAACAAGTCAGATTATATATGAACGAGCTTAAATTCAATAATTTTAATCTAAACTAAATATATAATAATATTTACTTGGAAATCAGTTTTTGATTCAAATATTACTATATATTTAATTTAATAATTGAAAGAAACACGTAAATTTACTATATAAAGCTATTTGAAAAAGTTGATAAAGTCTTGCCCAAAAAAATTAGTTCACAAACTAATTTAAAAAAGAAAAATGAGAAGATAGGTCTGAAGCAAAAATAACAATGAAAATCCATCCACTGAGATTCAATCTCAGTTATTATGGGTAGATCTTAACCACCCTCAACCTTTTGCACTGTGTATTAGTGTTGTGTTAAGAGGGTTTAGTATTTTTGATATATATACGCAAATCACAAATTTAACACCATACATATACAATATAATTTTTTAAGTGAGGGGTTCGGACGAACCCTCTCGGCTCCATGTAGGTCCATTCATCGTTACAACACACGTGCGTTTTTCAGTCAATCAGAGCCAGTTTTGGACTAGAAGACGTAATTCGGCCCAAGGTCAAATTCTAACCCTATAAATACATCTTAAACACATTCTTAAAGGGCAATTTCAGACCAACATGGGTTGTGGTGCACTGGTGGGAGTGTTTCACCCTTAGTCAGAGGTTTCGGGTTCGAGCCCTGGGTATGGAGAAAATCATGTTGGGAGCGCCACCCCCGAATGGGCCTGCACGATCCGAATTTAGTCGGAGCTCCAATGTGGCTCCAGACACCGGGTGGAAAACCAATAAAAGAGAGGGCGATTTCAGACTTCCTGGTTATCACTAATTTTGATTTGTTTAATTAGTGTAGGCATAATACATAAATATGCCTTTAACTTGGTTTCAAATCACATTTATGCCCTTCAACTTTGGATGCGCACAAGTAGACACTTAAACTTGTATAAAATTGAACAAATAGACACACATGTGCTACATGGCATTCTACATGTCATTTTTTGTCTTACGTGGTGTCCTACATGTATTGTGCCATGTAGGACTCATGTGTTTACTTGTTCAAATTTATACAAGTTTAAGTGTCTACTTGTGCATATCAAAAGTTGGAGGACATAAACGTAAAATGAAGCCAAGTAAAAGGGCACATTTATGTATTATGCCATTAGTTTACTTATATTATCCTACAAAAAATTATTTGATTCTTTGATCAACAATCATATTGTGGGTAGTAATCTTGTTTTTCAGTTAGCTAACGCTAATCATTTAAAATTTATTAAATGATAAATATATTAGTTCAAATAAATATTATGAATTAATATAATTGGGCTAATTATTTAAGTCCAATAAATATTAATTTAATTAAAATTCAATTTAATTGATTTGGGCTATAATAGATGAAGCCCGATTCACTAAACCCAATTTCATCTCATCCTAGAGGCCCATTTTTTGGTGCCACGTGGCAAATGACTTGGCATGCCAAGTCAAACAAGAAGCCAATAGAATTATGACATGTGTCAAAAATGACAAGCCCGCTCCATGAAGCCTATATGCCATGTCACTTAAATTTGATTGGCCGAATGAAATCATGTTCCAATCACAACTCCTCTACTCTAAAACTATAAATAGAGGTCCTCATAATTCAGAAAATGGACCGAAAATTCTAAACAAGAAGCTAGAGAAAGTCCGTGGTACAAACACCATAAAATTCTATATGAGAACAAGCTCGAAGCCCTTGAATTCAAGTAAAAGTCAATATAAAGTTCAAGTTCATCAAAGATTCAAGAACAAGTTTTAAAGCCCTTGAATCCAAGATCAAGTTCAAGACAAATTCAAGATTAAGCTCAAGAGCCTTTGAATTTATATTTTGAAAAAGCGAATTCAGAGGAATCATAGAGATTGTAACACTCGCACTTTGAAATAATAAATACGATTGTTGCGATATTTCTCCTTACTATTTTCTCGATGCGAATTTTATTATCTACACTAACTAAAGTGGACATGCAACTAAATTGGATAAATTGACCTGTAACTCTGGAATGTATGTTTTATCTAAATTCTCAACAACATATCTAGTTTACCGTACGTTTGTGTTCTTAATTAATTACTTGATAAACGTGAAGGTTCTTAGTGAAATCAGTAAACTAATAAACACGTACATAAATTATAGAAGAAAAGATACACGAAGAAGAGGACTGTTGATTTTATTAGTCTCTTATTCTTTACATGTATAGAGTGAGTGTACTGAGTCAAGAACTTCCACATTCACAAGATAAAAGTTTCGAAGATGAGGATAACGAGATGTGTGTGCATACTAGGGGAGACAAGGTTAGAAATGAAAATAGGCGAGACAAGGTAGGAGTGACCTCGTCGATAGAGGACAATTAAATGTGGTAAATAAGATTAAGATGATTCTGACATGGGCAGAGGAGATGCACGGATGCCCTAGTGCGGAGGTGTGAGAGGTTAGTTATGGATGAATTGAGGAGGGGTAGAAGTAGGTCAACTAAGTATAGAGATAGGTGATTGGACATTAAATGATACAACTTCAGCTTATCGAGGACATAACCTTAGATAGGAGGTTATATAGGACACATACTTGGGTAGGAAGCTAGTTAGATAATTGAATGTTGTCTCGCTTATTCTTCTTTACTATTAGATGTAGTAATAGTTGTTTTCTTTGTCCTTTGACTTTGGTTATTATTTGTAGTTTGTTTACACTTCGATTATGTGGTATCTTGTTATGACTATCGTTTAAGATGATTTTTGAGGTTGTATGTGGTGTTTTGTCATGATTGTCTTCATTTTTCGCTATTTCTTTTTGTATACTTATTTGAATTATTTTTTCTCTTGAGTCAAGGGTCTATCGGAAACAACTTCTCTACCTCTAAGGTAGTGGTAAGGTCTATGTACACTTACCCTCTAAAGACTCTATTTTGTGGGGTAACACTAGGTATGTTGTTGTTTTCATATGGTTAGAAAGTTTCTCAATATTTTAATGAGAATCTATTTCCCGTCATGTATTTTCTAGTGATCTGATTCGTTGAGAAATGAGTGAAAAAAATCATGTTTCATAGCATAAATTCTCACTAATTTTCCGTGAAAAAAACCTTTATCCATAGTAGTAGAAGGACTAATAGAATTCTACGCGAACAAACTTTTGAAACACGAATGCATATCACACTTTAAGCGAATCTCACATTAAAGTGGAAGATAAAACCGAAAATGTGCATACTTGTCTTTGAAACTATTATTTGAGACATGATATACTTAATTAGTGCCAATTGGCAATTGTAACTTGAGCTAAACAAACTATATTAAGGTACTTGTTGCAGTAGTTATTAGAGAATAAAATAACATTGAATTATAGTTTATTAAACTAGAGCGGCATAGCATTGATTAAACAAAACAAAAATGAAAAAAAATAATCATGCTTCCCAACCCCTAGACGAATTCAGACGCTGCATTAAACATGCCCACTGCTAAAAAAAAGATCAAAATCGAGGGTAAAAATCGACGGACAGGATCAACTTTTTAAAAGAAAAATCGACGTTAAACTGACAGATGCTACATTGTCAATTTTTCAAAAATATATATGAAAAATTAGCTATGTGGAATCAAACTCAGGTATTTTCTATAACTTTTGGATAATTTTATCAACAATTATACATGCTCTTCGATGAAATATTTTCATCATTTTTATTTGTAATATCGTTCAACTGCAATTTTGCATTTTAAAATAACTCTATCCGTTGATTTTCGTAAAGAAAAAAATAAAAAGTCTAGGGACTAGGAAAGAAACTATTAATTGACTTTCATGCCAAAGGAGGCATGGACTACGAACAATATAGTATTTATTGAAAGAAGCAGGAAGCATCTTATTATTTAATTTGTGTGATCACATATATTTACTTTTATTATATTAATTAGGCATAATACATAAATATATTTTTTAACTTGATGTCATTTCATATTTATGCTCTCCAACTTTAGGTATGCATAAGTAGTCACTTGAACTTGTATAAAGTTGAACGTGTAGACATAATACACATAGAGCACCATGTATGACACAAATTGTCACGTAGGATGTCACGTATGACATATATGTCTTTTCGTTCAACTTTATACAAGTTAATTAAGTGTCTATTTGTTCACATCCAAAATTGGAGAACATAAATATGAAATGAAGTCAAATTAAACGACACATTTATGTATTAGGCCTATTAATTAACAAATCACATTATTAAAAATACAAGGTTGAAACTGTTAAACCTCCCAATTAGTTATGTTATTAAATTACATATTGTCTCTCAACATTGACTGTTTTTTATATGTTGCAATTTATTGATTTTTGCCGTTACAAGTAAAACCTGAAAACTTCCAACTTTGTATATAACCATAGGGCCTTTTACTCTTCTCTACCACCAATTTTTGTATACATAATTTAAGTAAAACTTTTGATATATTTTCTGATTTTTCTCAAGATCAAGAATAATCGAATAGTGATTCAAGACACATACGCATGATGTTACGTTCGAAGTCAAGGTAATGAGACAACTTGCACGCACCTTAACTATTTTACTAGTCATGTTTTATCTTTCATCAAGGCTTAGACAGATGAAAAGATCAACTTACGCTTTTTTTGTATTGTTTATTGAATATTTGATGTTTTTGGTGGATTTGCAGAGTAGGGTCCAATAATGATTTTGAAAAGAGGAGAAATTCTTCAATCATTTCAAAAACAATTTCTGCATCCAAACTTTGTAGATGTGATGCTTTGGGATCACAAATTGATACCAATGCCCTTGTTTCTCTTGAAAGGAAGCCCTCTTTTAGCCATTCATCTAAGGTATTATAAAAAGTTGTGAATTTACTTATTATCTAGGTGCTCACTATGCAAATTTTGTGTCAAATGGATACTTAAGAATTTATATAGTCGACTCCAACTAGTTTGGGATTGTGGCGTAATCATTTTTGTATCAATTTGTCCAAAAAATAGATTTTTATTTGTTTTTTTGTGTGTGTAGAATCGAACCGATAAACGTGTTGTTATGCAAGAACAAATGGAAAAACTTGAGGAGGATTTGAGAGAGACAAGAGAGAAATTATGTTTTGTTGAAGGAGAAAAGAAGAAAGCTATAAATGAACTAAGTGAGATAAAACAAGTAGTCCACAAGGCAAGTGATGGAATAACATCAAGT
>JAJOOS010032224.1:0-14448 GCA_029582725.1 Solanum chiquidenum
CAAATATCTCTCTATTCTGAAGTCGTATGAACAAACGGTTTGATGCGTTGGAAACTAGACTCGTAGACCTTCGATTCGATAGGTCGTGGGAACCATAAATCTTAATAGATTGGGAGAAAACGTCGGAGACATTTGACCCAAATTTCAGACAAATCTTTAAAAAGGAATTTACGGTAACTTTCGCCAACCTTTATTTTGCCACTTACCTAACTTCAAAACTTGAGATACAACACTTAAAATATCACATAACACATCATTCTTAATTTATTACCCACCTTCCTGGTCTTTCCACGAAGATATGAGTCAATTTATACGTTTCGAAAAGTCGGGGTGTTACAACCACTCCCCGGCAGCGGTGCCATTTTGATTTACGTTTCAAGCACACCTCATCCAATTCTAGGTGCCAATGATCGTTAGTTAGTATAAAATCCAACGAAGAGTTGGGTTCGAACCCATAAGGAGTGGTACATGTCTAAAATTCAATTATGAGGTACAAACGTGGTCTAAACAGTTATAGGAATAATATCGAAAACATACAAATAAATCTAAATGGGTGACAACGAATGTCAGATGGGTGATTAGATTGTTTACTATCAGCTACATCACAAGAAAAAATGGGAAAATAACAATAAATAGAGAAATTCTCGGGATGTGACCGTTTACAAGTTTATTAGGCTATATAGGTAATTGAAATCTAACAATGAATTAGTGAAACACTGTGGGTAGGCTGGACATTAAGTGTAATAGCTTTCTCTTGAACAACTATTAAGGTGATTTTTTTTAACGTCAACAAGCTTAACAAGATAATCAGCTCACAACCTTAATACATCCACTCTCTCGAGCTAGATGGGTAGGATTGGATTTAAGACTCACTCTCTCGAGCTGAACCCATATAAACCCAATACCCACAAATCATTAATCAAAAGCTTTGGTTTTAAAACCCCTTTCTCAAGCAAGCTAAGAACTCAAAATTAGAATTTCATTTGCAACTACAATCCATAGATTAAAACTCAGCTAATGATTAAACCTATTTTAAAAGAAGAATTTAAATATCAAACAACAATTCCCATAAGATAATTAGACAAATAAACATATGATCACACCCCAAGAATTGCGGTTTTAGCTACATATAATAAAAATAGAGAAACAGTTACCAAATGCATTAGCCATCATCTGGGTAAACGTTTCCTAGCCTTTACAATGTTATCCAAGAGTTAAGTTCGAATACCCACTTTCAAAATCCTCAAGATTCTACAATTAGCCTAAAAAACTGAAAGAAAATTCTACTCTAAAAGGGGAACTGTAATATCTGGGGTGAGAACTCTCCAAGCGAACTCCTCAAAATTCCATTTAAAATCCAATTTATAGTTTTTCGAAATTTATACTGAAAGTCCACTCAGCAAATTAAGTCGCGCCTCACCGAATGGATCGGAAATCCGCCGATTGTCCTCTTCCATCACCATTTTGGATTGGCCTAATCATTTTAGGTCCTGTAACTTTGGGCGATCCTATTTGGTATCGTGGAACCAATCAGCGATCCACTGACTGCCCATTTCTGTCACCAACTTGGTTTTGTTCCCAAGGTTGGCATGCTGGAACTTTGGGCGAGCTAAAGAGCTACTCAGTGGTGCGCCGAGTGGTCTTGGAGATTGCCATGATTTAGTTTTCTTCACTTCTTCAGCTCTTTAGTACCTTTTTGTGTGGTCATTCCCTTGTCTTGCTCTTTACACTTCATAGCTGCAAATCAACACTTTAACATTAGTTTGGAACATAAAATAGTTATTTGAGGACACTTAAACTATCAAAACAAAACCCAAATGAGTCAAAATCCCGGTCTCATCAATACCCTTAGTGGAAACAATGTGTCAAAAAAAGCCACAGGTCTCAACCAAACTCGCATTTCCTAAAATTTTCAAATAGTTGTCGGTCCTTGCGGACTTGAAACACAATTCTCAAATGATTGGCATGCTCATCTTCACTCCGTGAGGAAATTAGGATGTCATCAATAAACACAATTACAAACATATCAACATATTGTCTAAGCACTCTATTTATCAAGTCCATGAATGCGACCGGAGCATTAGTCAAACCAAACAACATTACCAAAAACTCACAATGACCGTAGCAAGTTCAAAGAGTCATCTTCGAAATATCACCTTCCTTCACTCTCAATTGGTTATAACCCAAAAATAGGTCTATCTTAGTGAAGTAACTTGTACCTTGGAGTTTATCAAACAAATCATCTATCCTTGGAAGAGGATACTTACTCTTAATGGTAACTTTGATCAATTTACGATAATCAATACACATGGGAAGTAAACCATCATTCTTACAAAAAAAAACAAAATTGGAGCCCCTCAAGGAGAGATATTCGGTCGGATGAAACCCTTATCCAACAAGTCTTTCAATTGTTTCATTAATTATTTAAGTTCTTATAGAGCCATACGATAAGGAGGAATAGAGATAGGATGTGTATCTGGGAGAAGGTCAATACCAAAGTCTATTTCCCTTTTAGGAGGTATTCCTGGTAAATCATCTTGAAACACTTCTAGAAAATCATTTACAATAGGGACCGACTTAATTGTAGGGGTTTCAGAATTCGTATCCCTAACCCGAACTAGATGATTTGTGAAACCCTTAGAAATTATTTTTCTAGCTTTAAGATAAGAAACAAATTTACCAAGGACAGGCTTATTTGTAAACTGAAACTTAACCACTTAGAGGTAATCCATACCAAGAATAACATCAAAATTTAACATATCAAGCTATACAAGATCAATATGAGTGACTCTATGGGATAAGGAGATGGAAAATTTTATATAGACTCTCTTAGCCACAATAGATTCACTGATAGGAGTAGAGACAAAAAAATGGTCTAATAACACATCCATAGAAACATAAAATCTCATACCCACATAAGGTGCCACAAAAGATAAAGTATCCCCAGGATCAAGAAAAGAATAAATATCAAGATGAAAAACTTTTAACCTGTCGATAACCACATTGGTAGAACCCGCTTAATCATGACAAGTTTGAAGTGCATAAACTTGGTTTTGCTTTGGATAACTTGAACTCGAATCACTAAGCGTAGCTTGCCTACCATATATTCTGTTAGTAGCAAGTGACGAACAATCCTTTATCTTCTGACTACTGTTATCACAACTAAAGCAACCATCCGTACCGACTAAGCATTTACCATCATGTTTCCTTCCACACTTAGTACAATTCACAAAGAAGATCCACCTCCATTTCCTCCTTGAGGTTTTGGGTTAGACACCTTATCTTTGTTGAACTTTGGAATTGGAACATTAGAGGAACCTATATCGGAGAACCTTTGTCGGAATCTAGAATGACCATGTCAAACGGACTTTGAATTGGAAAAGTCACCATCACAAGTCCTTGCCCTCTTTACCTCCCTAGATATTTCCTTAATCTTCTCATCTTAAATTTGTTGAGCATGGGTTATTAAATGATAAATATCCATTTCCTTAATGAGTATGACGCTACGACTTTAACCACTATTTTGGACACACCCAAAAAAATACTTACTCATCATTGCCCTAGAATCAGCACCCATAAAAGGAGCATATTATTTCACACTCATACTTCCTTGGCAAAAGTAAATGAACTCTAGTCCTTTTTTCACCCTTATGTCAAGGGGAAAGAACCTATCAAGAAAAGTAGCGTTAAACATTTATCAATCAAGAGGACCCACATCTACCACCCTCTCTTCCTTCCATTATTCAAAGAAAACTTGAGCTACACTATTGAGTTGATAAGCATCCAACTCTACCTTTCCCACCAGTATCATTCCTATGATCATCAAAACCTTATACACCTCATCAATTAACTCTTGAGGATCATTCTCAACCTTAGAACCATGAAACTCTAGGGGATTCATTCTAGTGACGTCCTCACTATAGTTTCCGTCATACCCACATTTGGGTTCACATGGACCAAAACCTCTCTATTTGCTTGAGCCAAAACTTGAAAAGTGGCTCAGAATTTGGTATAAGTCACTTCCTCAGTCAAAGGGTCCGTCGCAAATTGATGTTTGTTGCTTATAAAAGCTAAAGTCGATGAAAGAAGGCTCTTACCTCGATCTTAGGTTCGTAATACACATCAAAACCTTCAAATATGTTCAAACCCTTGCTGTCCCAACACTAAAGTGTGATATGCTATGCAATCGATAAAACAAATTATACCACGATGATGAGCGCAACGCGTAGAACAACTTTCGTCAAGGACTTAAGTCGAGAAAATCTATACTTCACTTGACCCTAGAAATGGGTTTCTCTAATTTCTCTGGGTTTTAGCTTTAAAATGGATAAAAAGGTCGAAGAAGAAGATATATGTAACATTCCACCGACTTAGGGCCCCACCTCACGTGCCTGCTTGCGCAGTCCCACGAAAACGCAAATATCTCTCTATTCTGAAGTCGTATGAACGAACGGTTTGATGCGTTGGAAACTAGACTTGTAGACCTTCGATTCGATAGGTCCTGGGAACCATAACTCTTAATAGATTGGGAGAAAACGTCGGAGACATTTGACCCAAATTTCAGACAAATCTTTAAAAAGGAATTTACGGTAACTTTCGCCAACCTTTATTTTGCCACTTACCTAACTTCAAAACTTGAGATACAACACTTAAAATATCACATAACACTTCATTCTTAATTTATTACCCACCTTCCTGGTCTTTCCACGAAGATATGAGTCAATTTATACGTTTCGAAAAGTGAGTGATTATATTCAGTAAAACCCCAATGTAGAGTCGGGGTCTGATCCCACAAGGAACGGTATATCATGGAGAATTATTTATCGAGAGATTTGGATTGCAAATCAGCCCACTTCGAATAGTAAGAACAATTGGGTTGATGGTACCACCAACTTAATATAAAGTTCTTGTATTCAATTATCTTAATTAAACTAAGATTTAAACTAAATCAAGAATTAATAAGCAATCTAGGGGTGCTGGGATCGGATATCAATGTGATATACGATTAAATGTGTTGCTCCATAGCGATGTGCATACATGAATAGGATAATTTATATTCATCGACGCCAATCATTTTTTGAACTCAAAGCATTTACACTAGAATTTCCTTTCAGTCTCATCTAATGCAAATTCTTAACAACCTAATACCTTACTTTATTCCCCCTTTCAAGAATAGGGCAAATAGATCGTACCCATAACCTCTCTTTCGAGTAAGTCAAGGTCATCAAACCTAAATTTCTAGTATTAAACTAATTACCCACTCCAATTAATCTCTTTCGAGCATCAACCGGACATTGGAAGTAGGAATTAAGTTTGCAACCTTAACCCTTAAGCTAACCCCATGAAAATTTGTCAAAATTCATACATGAACAACAAAACAGAGCATAGCACAATACCCACTACATTAAATTAACACCCAACACCATGAGAGCACCCCTAGATCTGTGGTTTTAGCCATCCATAACAAAAAAGTAAAGAAAGTATACTTTCCATGAAAGCAAACAAGGGTAACTTGGTGTCACGCCCAGAGCCTACACCCCGAATGCGACACGACGTACAGGCTCCAAAAAGTCTTATACAAGCGTCATAGCATGTCATCACATAATATAATATTAATAGTACGGAATTTAAAAATCTTTTAATCCATACAATCAGAAACATCATTTAAAATAGCGGAAGTCTACTAGTCTCACACGGCCATCTAAAAACAATCTTTGAATCAAAAGTAGGGTCACGACCCTTTTCAATAAAAAGTCTATGAAGTATCTAATACAAATGAAAGACACAAAACATCAATGAAATACTTATCCTAGAATCCACGACGACATACCAAAATCCTTGGAAGAACTCAATCCAATCTTCAACTAGAAGTACTCAACTCACTTGCCGAAAACATATATCCATGAAGACCATGACTAACATAAGGAGACTATGGAAACACATAATCACACATGACTACAAAACAAGAAACAAGCTACAAGGAACTCTTGGTCTCAACCTTGAAAAAGAATAGAAGGAAAGAGATAAGGATATCAGAACTCTCAAAAACCTTAGTTTCTAACCATACCATCTCCCCCTTGGAAGTAAACCCATACTAAGGCAAACATGAAAACAACATAGGGATCTCATCAAGACATTCAAAACTATAAGAAACCATCAACATACCGGTGCCTTCATCCGGAAGAGCTCCTTTGTCATCTCTAACCCGAAGTGCATAGAAACGACTATTCTTTGTAGCATAAGGATCCGGGACACTAAAAGAAGCTTGTTTGCCTCTCTTCCTTTGTCCGTATGAGTAGGGCAATTTTTCACTTGGTGATCACTCTTTCCACAACCATAGCACCCATCCGTACCTGCTAGGCACTTCCCATGGTGTTTCTTTCCACAATTGGTGCAAATAGGTTTAGTAAATGGAGACCCACTACCTTTCTCTTGGTTAACCCTAAGAGTGCTTGAAGAATCTTGGTTAAGAGATCTCTTTTTGATCCTTGGCTGACCTTGCTCATCGGACCTAGTTCTTCTCATCTACTTATTCTTTTTCTTAATCTTGAACTCCTCAATTTGTTCAGCAAACACCATAAGCCTAGAGATATTCATGTCATCATGGAGCATTTTCGTACGGAACTCCTCCTCAACTAGGTAGGACACACCCATCAAATATATACTTATCTCATTCCTCGGGTTAGACACCAAAGATGGGGCATACTTAGACAATTGGGTGAATTTCAAAGAATACTATTGAACATTCATGTTACCTTGCCTAAGGTTGATAAACTCCTCAACCTTAGCCTCCCTCTTCTCACGGGGGAAGAAACTACCAAGGAATGCTTCCTTGAACACTTACCAATCTATAGGCCCCGCTCCTACCAGCATATTACTCTTCCATTGAGTGAAACAAACTTGAGAAACATCCTTCAATTGATACGTGGCTAGTTTTTATAGAATCCCCCCCTCCGTAGCATTCATTACCTTATACACCTCATCCACAAAATCTTGGGGATCCTCTCCCACCTTAGAACCAAGAAATACCAGAGGATTCATCCTCACAGAGTCTCTAAACCTAGAAGCCAGAGTACTCATAATAGGGTTCAAATGAGTCTCAACACCCCTAGTAGTTTGGGTCATCATGGCTTGGGCTTGAGAAGTTATGGCTTGAGCCATCATCAAAAGAGCTGACCTAAATTGTTCATTAGACATAGCCGGAGGATCAACCGGAACTTGATTGCCTTAAGGAACTTGGTCACCTTAAAGACCTTGGGAAGGAAGTCCCTCATTCACAATCTCCTCTTCCATCATTTTTACGTTCGACCTTCTTGTATTCATATCCTATAAACAAAAGAGAAGAATTAGGAAAAGGATTTCATCGAGTTAAAACTCTAAGGCACGACTTAAAGAGTAATGAAAGAAGTTAAGTTTTCTAACGCCTTATAGCCTTTCATTCATAAATGTGTCGCGATTTACACTCATGAACAAGACTCTACTCGACATGGCTTGTAAGACATCAATCCTAAAACCATCCCACAATTTTGTGCTCTGATACCATGTTTATCACTCCCCGACCTACACCCCGGATGCGACACATCGTACAAGACTCCAAAAAGTCTCATACAAGGTCCATAGCATGTCATCACATAAGATAATAGAAATCGTATGGAATTTAAAACTCTTTTAATCCAAACAATCGAAAACATCATTTAAAACAGCGGAAGTCTACTAGTCTCACATGGCCATCTAAAAACAATCTTTGAATCAAAAGTATGGTCACCGCCCTTTTCAATAGAAAGTCTAAGAAGTATCTAATACAAATGAAAGACATGAAACATCAATTAAACACTTGTCCTCGAATCCATGAGGACAAACCACAAGCCTTGGAAGAACTCAATCCGAGGTTCAACTAGAAGAGCTCAACTCACTTACCGGAGCCTACACTTTGTAGAAAATAGAAGAAATATGAGTTAGGACATTTAATGTACTAAGTATGATAGCCATGCAAAAACCATGACTAAAAAGGACATTTTATTTGAAAATCATACTTTATGCCAATTTTGAGAAAACTTCATGAACATAAGTATAAGAGGCATAAGATACAACATAATCAACATACAAGCCATTTCCTCGCATTAAAGCCTTCACCTTAAGTAACCCCAAGCTATACTTTGTGAAATGTATGAATAGTATCCCATACCACCATCCACACTAAGTAGCACATTAAGGCCACCAAAAGTGAACTTCCAATTCCTCCTTTCCATTTTTAAACAATACTCATACATAACATAAACATTTCATAAGTCATGACAAGGAAGTAACTCATAATACAATTCAAGTAAAGCATACCTCATCTCATTAAGATTATAAATCAACATTCTTCATTAGCTTCATTAAGAGCACATTCATTAATTAGTCATTAAGACATTAGAGAACTTACTATAGCCCTCTCAAAGCCTACTCGTTCAATGCATGAATGGCATCCCATACTACCACCAACACTTCATAGAACCTCTTGAGTAACTATAGTGCACATCTCACATGATGGTAATAAGCATTAACTGATATATACCATGTGAGCTTAACATGGAATCCGGTGTCATAAAATCACACCGTAAAGAGGTGGTCTACTTGCCTAAGTTAGGACCGGTAACATTTTAGCTTAGATGGATCCACTAGCTAATATCCTATGTGGGAACATAGTTATGGGATAAGAAAGATGTTCATTGAAATCCAGCCTAACATAGGGAGAACTTCCATCTTACCATATTCACTCGGTACTTAGCCTACATTCCCATAGAGTACTTCATTCACATTAACATTAACATTATTGTATTTGAGAGGGCTACCAACATTAGGCCTACCGACCCAAAGTACATTACACATACAAGGGCCACCACCATTAGGTCTACCGATTCAAGGTACATTATAAGGATAGCTCATTGAATCCTCAATAAAGGGCCACCACCATTAGGTCTACCGTTTCAAGGTTCATCATTTCACACATGAAAGTGCTACAACCATTAGGTCTACCAATTCAAGGTTTATCATCACATTAGTTTCTGGACTCATCATGAAGGGCTACCACTATTAGGTCTATCGGTTTAATACTTAGCCTAGAACACTCCATCATTCATTTATGAAAAGGGAACCAACAGTAGGTCTACTGATTCTATGTTCATTAAGTTAAGACACATTCAGTACACAAGAAGAGGATGCCTAAGCCTACCAATTCAATATACAACATTCACATTACTTTCATTCATACATAAATAGGATGCCTAAGCCTACCAATTCAAGATACAGCATTAAATTGAAGAAACCCTTCGCATTTTATCATCATCATTCATGAGTTTTAATTGAGAATAAGCTTTCAATACTAACACAACTGCATTCTAAACATGATCACAATACTTTCATTGTTACCACATGCATATACTTCACATCATAATCATACATAAATCCTGCATGAAATTTCCATCCAAGGATATGAATCAATCTCAACCCAAACATTGATTCAATAACTAATTTAATATAGACATAAACAATTCAACATTCTTGATCAATCAACCCAAATCACAAATTTCCAATTTAGTATTTTGGGGAAAACATGGGTTCATAGGTGAAATTCATCATAATTCACCATTAATTCATCAATTCCATCATAAATCATCATATATAAACCTTTGAAAAAGTTTTGGAATTGAACCCATGCGTACATTGAAACCCTAGATTTTTTGGGGATTTTGGGAACTTGAAATCATCTTTTGAAAGGACTCCTTGAATGAAACTTAATAAAGGATGAAAACTACCATACCTTTAGGAAATAAACTCCATGAAAATTGAGTGATTAAGATGAAATCTTGAACTTGAAATCTTGAATCCTTCTTCTCCAATGGTGGTTTCTAGAGAGAGAATATTTGGAGAGGGTAGTTTCTATTTTGAGTGTTTGGGAATAATGAATTGGAAAAGGGTGTTTTAATGCCTTTAAAATCCTTAAAATACTTTAATAAATCAATAATAACCGTCCCCTAACTGAACTAACCTTAAAAGGAATTTACCATTTAACCCTTACTTTGACCGAATCTTGACAACTTTTACTGTGGTGACTCACAACCTAGTCCCACGGACCGTGAGTGGGGTGACGCACCATACTGAACTTCCGTGGTTTGGATATGAGACTCCCTATTTGGGGTATTTACCCATGGAAGTGATCCAAGGGGCGTGGATGGACCTACGAGGTGTAGGTCCCATCCGTAGCTCCCAAAATTTTGACAGTTTTGCTATGTTGGGGTAGCCTTGGAGTTAGACTTTTGCTATGATCGGGAAGACATTTTACAACACAAAACCCCATATCAAACTCAACAACACAATCATTAGGATCTACTTTCACATACTAGTTTTCCGTGTCGTTACATTTGAAATCAAGAAATTAAGGGTGAACCCACTTTGGATTTAACTTTAAATTATCGAATGCAAGATTCAAATTGTAAAACCCCAAGAAGCCTAGAAAAACTGTTTTAAAAAATAAAGTGTTATCTCTCAAAACTTTTTCCTAAACTATCTTGTTCAACTCTCCAATCAAACTCCTTTAAAACTCTAACCATTATGCTATTTATCTTGTTCCAAAATTTCTCCCAAAAATCTACTTCGCAACCAACTCAGCGACATTAGTCGGGCTAGACTCACTAGGTGAAACACCCTTCATTCCCAAGATCGCCGTTGTGATTCTCTAGGCTTCAGATGTTTGAATCTCAGTTGGAAAACTCGATTGAGTCAGACTTTCATGTTCGGCGAATTGCAGAATACCACCTTAGTTCTTTGTTCGAGCATTAAATATTTGTCTTTCACACTGTAAGATTAGGCGATGTACTAAAGGTCCTCTTTTCTGATTCGGCGTATCGCTCTTTCTTGTGGAGTTTGATGACTCTCTTTCGTAATCAAAAGTGTTATGCACTGTCATATTGGGCGATGTCTTGCTTAGTCGGGGATCTGCACTTTGTGCTAGGGGATCAAAAATGTTCCTTTTGCAATTTTATTTTTGCATTTTTGTCCACTCTTTCCATCCTCAGTCCACGCCTTGTCCAACATCCTTCATAGCTGCAAATTATAACCATTTGATTAGAAAAGGACAAAGTTAGGCATTGAGGACACCAATTATTGAGCTAAATGGACTTTAAATGAGTGAAAATCAACCACTCATCAACACCCCCAACTTAAACTTTTGTTTGTTCTCAAGTAAATCAGAAACACAATAAGCTTAGTAAGGTTGTCTACAATAGTACTTAAAGAGAGTTAACACGCAAGCGTCATGGCAAGACTACATTTAATAGTATGTTATGCTAAATCATGATTAAAAATCTTCAAATTATGACTATCTAGTCTCAACACAAGCTCAAGGTCACTTTAGCTTCTTGTCTAATGCAAGAACATATTTTAATAAATGCATTAAAGTGCCCTCACAACAAGAATGATTCCATGCTCACACAAAGCAAATCAATAAAGGTAATAGGAATCAATACAATTCTCACTCTCTCAAAAGAGAAATACATGCACACTTTATCTGATAAGTTTGTCCATATTTTTCAATCATCAAATAATTGGTTCATGTAAGATATCCAGGGTCTTTTAGGCTTGTAATGGGGATGAGTGTTAAGTCATGGTCATTTTGGATTTGTAACTTTACCTTTTCATAGCATTATTGCAATCATCATCACTTCTTCTTAAGTTCTTTTCCTTCTTTCTCATATGAGAACTCAAAGCTTGACTTTACACACAATTTATTTGGATCTCCCTTTTATTTCATTCATTTGTCTTTTTCATTTTAATATTTCCTAGCTATTCTAATCAAATTGATGGCGAATACACAAGCACAAACACACACACACGTATATATATATATATATATATGAGTCTCATTCCTTCTTCTTTGCTGTTCACTTGGATCTAATTCATCCTTATCCATACTCCAACTTATAATTTTGGCCTAAGCTGGCTATTCAAACATCACAATGCTTTAAAAAGGATTTTAGGTGTGAAGATAGGGATAACTTTGGATTCAAAAGCTTCTTTTGGTTGTCAACAAATAGGTTAGGCTGAAATGTTTCCAAAATGGTTCATACCCTCACACGGTAGTCATAAAAGCCTTTATAGAAAATTTAGCTCCCTCATTGAATTTTTGTCGAGATCTTGTCCCACATTATCAAGATTCAACCAATTGGACTAACAAGGCAATTTCTAGGACTCTACATGCATGTTTTCCAGTAAACCTCGCCAAACATAGCACTTAGAAATTCACTCATCTAGAAAGTCCAAAAAAAATCAAAAGTGTATGTGTGATGTTCTTTGCAAGGCACACATCCAGTTGCAACTAGTCAACACAAGATTCAAAGATATCGTTCAAAAGATGTAACCACATCAATTTCACTCTCGCAACTCCAACACTACGCATCATGCTCATCATGAGTACTATTTAAGACATCTATATTGAACAAAATTGATTCACAATTTTTTATCAATGAAAACATCAAGCATTTCACAATTTGGAATCATGGGGGGTTGCATTCATCAAGAGAACAAAAATTTAAGAGACATACTTTTCCAAAATAGAAGTACTCTAATATAAACAAAACATTAACTACAAAATTCAAAAATCAAAATAAACAAAATACAAGAAAAAGAGGGGAAAATTAGAGCAAAGGCCCTCACCCCACCTAAAACAAAAAATAGTGTCCTCAATGCAAAATAAATATAATACTTGGAGGCTAAGATATAGGATCCCCTGACAAGCTACTCCTGTGGAGCACTCTTATCTGGAGTCTCATGTGGAGAAGCCTCAAGTGAGGCATCTAAGCAATATGATAACAGGAGATTGCAAGGAGGGCCTGATTGGGGCATCAATGTATGTCTCAGCAATGGGAAGTGTGGAAGAGTATGAAGTGACTCCATTGGGCCCAACAGCTGAAGTCTCTAGAATGAGATCTCTAGGGTAGCCTGAATAATGACCTCTTCGATCTCGTGCCACCTTGTCAGGGTCTCATATATCCCATGATCATCCTCTCTCAACCCCTTATCATCGATCTCCTCAGCCAACTTGTCGTCCTCAGTATAAACATTTATAGTGATCTCAGGTACAGAAGAGGAAGGTTCAACACTAGGCATCTCGGGTGCAGGAGTAGCAGCATTTGAAAGTGGAACCTCAGCCCAAAGTCTTGAGCTGTCCATAGACTGAATCTAAATAACCTCAGCCCTAAGGGTTTCTAATCCAATAGAACTACCCTCAGTCTTCTCAAATACTGCAATGCTTGCATTGAATTCATCTAATATCACATTATTTCCCTCAACTTTATTCTCACACTTGACCACTGTAACACCTTGAATTTTAAAAGATGGAGAACTACAACTCTTTCTTGAACTGATGCCAAAACCAACAGAACCACAAACGACACGTGCACTAACCTACTGAACCATAGGTGGGACCGTGGTTGGCAAGTCAAAAGTTTTCTAAAGATTTCTAGTGCCAATACATCTATACGGCTCACTAGGATGGTTCATCATCTAATGCATAATTCGTAGGTATGTCTCGTACGTGAGCCTCAGAATTAGAAAATTTTAAGATCAAAGGTTGGGACCAACGACTATAGTGTACGGTCTGTAAGTAGACCCACGAACCTACATGGGGTTCCTTCGTTGGGGTCCAAAGATGGTGCTCTCTGATCCCACCAACGGTCAATCAAGATGGTCCCTAGTGGGACCATAAGTCAGGCCGTTGGTGAGGGTTCGACTGCTATTTTAAAGGGGCTTTTGGGTCTTTTTCCTAATTATTCCAACCCAATAATATGCCGCTTTACCTTCTATTATAGACCCTATATAAACGTTTTTACCCCCAAATTTCCCAATTGAACTCATTCTTCTAAATTCTCAACATTTATCAAATTTCTTCCCCATCTATAAAAGCTTGAAGAAGAAGGCTAGGGTTTCAAGGTCAAGCCTCCAAATTTACCATTGATTGTAATCTATTGGCATCAAAGTATGATATTATTCACCTATGGAGTCCTTTCCTCCATAAGGTTACTAAATTCTCCAATTTTTCTAGGTAGAAACTCCAATGGAAGTTAGGGTTTTTACTCAATCTCATGGGTTCTTTGAGATTTTGATCTAATTAATTGTTATATGTCTTTTTATGCATGAATTTAAGTAATTTGCATGTTTCAAAGATGAATTCTCATGAATCCATGTGAACTCTATGATTTCTAGACTATGATCATATGAAGAATCTTTTGAGCTATGAAAAGATGAATTTATGAACATATTGAAATGACCCAAAAAGTTCTTAAAAATGTGCTTCGGAAGTTACCGGAAACTGGTTTAGCTATTTATAAAAAAATCCATTTCGTTTTTCGAAAATCCGACTTCATATTCTTGTTTAGGGGGTCAAATTGAGTGGGAAATGGGTCTAACCCA
>JAJOOS010032225.1:0-11097 GCA_029582725.1 Solanum chiquidenum
TATCTAAGGTAATCTTGAGGAACACTTAAGTGTGCTTGAAGAGGTTGTATGGGCGGTCACTTCTTGCCTCACTCAAGTGTGTCTTAAGGTTATATTAGGTAGAGGTCCTATGGTAATGAAATGACATGTGTTCTTTTAAAGTTAAGCATGGGTTGTTTATGGATTTATATTGAGTATATGTATGGTTGGCTATGGTCTTATATGTGCATGTTGACTTGTATTATGTCTCTTATACTTGTGAAGGGAAGATTTTATCAAAATGATATGAAAGAATATATTCATTGTAAATGTTTGTTGAAGCATGTTTTTGCATGGTCTACATACTTAGTACTTAATTGTGCTAACCTCTTTGTTTCTCTTTTTTGACTAAAGTGTAGGGATTGGGAGATGGTGACATGTCATGGCTACTTGATAGGTTTCTAAGTGTTGACGATGAAGACTTGGTGAGTCCTCATAGATTCGAGGACAATACCCTACATGTTCCTTTTGATGTATTTCTAGTATTTTGTTTAAGTCTTGTATGGGCTTAGTCCCATTGTTGTATTCAAGTATTAGATGGTTTAGAGACATCATGTATAAAGTCTAGAAAGTCTTCTTCTTGTTATTTAATGAAAGTATCTTCGTGTGTGAAGAAAGTTTTTAATCACTTATGTTGTTTTTAGTATCTATGCGATGAATGAATGCTAAGAGGTTTGTATTAGACCTCCGAGAGATCGAGTACGCCGGTTACGACTAGGGGGTGCTCTCGGGTCATTACAAAACTAGATGATGCCTCTACTTGTGACCTACTAGCTTAGTTAAGTCAAGCAAGCAACTCACTTCTTTTATTCCATTTTCTAAATATTAATATCTTTTTCTCTAACTTTAAACTTTAAGCTCAATTACCACCTTACCGTCTCGAGTTTAAATACTTCCGTTGGAGTTATAACTTGCAGTACACATGCTGAAACGTGCAAGGCATCACATCACCTTCTGAGATATTTTAAACCAAAACTAATCATATAAGAAATATGGTCCCTCAGCTACACTATAAGGCTATGTCAAGTATCACAATAATAGAACACGCATATGTGTAATACGGGCTGTTACAGTTTTATTCAACCAAGCATATCTTCATGGGGTGCACCAGTATTGTTCGTATAGAATAAATATGGGTCCCTTCAGATGTGTATTGATTACCACCAATTGAACAAGGTCATAATAAAGAATAAGTATCCACTTCCTATGATTGACGATTTGTTTTATCAACTCCAAGGAGCTAACTATTTCTCCAAAATAGATCTTCGTTCGGGTTACCATTAAATAAGGGTAAGAGGATGTGACATTCCTAAGACGGCCTTTAGGACCCGGTACGGTCACTGCGAATTTGTGGTTATGTCTTTTGGGCTAACAAATGCCCCGACGACATTCATGAACCTAATGAATAGGGTGTTTAGGCAATATATTGATTCATTTGTGATCGTTTTTATTGACGATATTTTGATCTATTCAGGAAGTGAGGGTTAACATATGGATCATTTGAGGATTGTGTTGCAAGTCCTTAAAAACCACCAATTGTATGCAAAGTTTAGTAAGTGTGAGTTTTGGCCAAGATCGGTTGCTTTCCTTGGTCATATTGTGTCGGGCGTAGGTATTGCGGTTGAACCTAAGAAGATGGGTGCGGTCAAGAGTTGGCCTAGACCTCTTACTCCTACCGATATTAGAAGCTTTTTGGGTTTGGCCGATTATTATAGGAGATTTGTTGAGGGTTTCTCCTCCATTGCTTCTCCATTGACGACCATGACTCAAAAGAAAGCTAAATTTGTGTGGTCGGAAGCCTGTGAGAATAGCTTCCAAGATTTGAAAGATAGACTCACTTCCGCTCCAGTGTTGACATTACTAGAGGGTACCGATGGGTTTGTGGTATATTGTGACACTTCTCGAGTCGGTTCAGAATGTGCCCTTATGCAATGTGGTAAAGTGATTTCCTATGCTTCAAGGAAACTCAAGGTCCATGAAAAGAATTATCCGAGTCATGACATTGATTTAGTGGCGGTTGTGTTTGCTTTGAAAATATGGAGACATTACTTATATGGGATCCATGTAGATATGTTTACTGACCAAAATAGTCTTCAATATGTGTTTAGCCAAAAAGACTTGAATCTACGACAAACAAGGTGGTTAAAACTTTTGAAGGATTATGACATGAGTGTTCGTTATCACCCAGGCAAAGCTAATGTAGTTGCGGAGGCCCTAAGTAGATTGTCGATGGGTAGTGTGGCTCATGTAGAAGATGAGAAGCAGGATTTGGTCTGTGATGTGCATAGGTTGGCCCGGTTAGGTATCCAACTAGTGGATTCCACCAAGGGTGGAGATGTGGTACATCATAGTTTCGAATCGTCCTTTGTGGTTGATGTGAAGTGTAAGCAACATCTTGATCCTATATTGATGAAGTTGAAAGAATCGGTTCTCAACAAGTTCGTTGAGACTTTCTCCGAAGGGGAGATGGGGTGCTTAGGTACCAAGGTAGATTATGTGTTCTGAATGTTGATGGCTTAAGAGAGCAAATTTTTGAAGAGGCTCATGGTTTGCTGTATTCTATTCATCTGGGAGCCACCAAGATGTACTGTGATTTACGGGAATTCTATTGGTGGAATGACATGAAAAAAGATATAGCAAGTTTTGTGGCCAAATGTCCGAAATGCCAACGAGTCAAGGCCGAACATTTAAAATCGGGAGGTTTGTTCCAAGATATAAATATTCCCACTTGGAAGTGGGAGAAGGTGAATATGGGCTTTGTTGTGGGTTTGCCTCATACTCGAAGGCAACATGATTCTATTTGGGTCATTGTTGATAGGATGACTAAATCATTCCACTTCATTCCCATCAAGGTAACTTTTTCGGCGGAAGACTATGCCAAGTTGTATATCAAGGAGGTAGTGAAGTTGCATGGGGTTCCTTTGTCTATCATTTCTGATCGGGGTGGTCAATTTACTTCACATTTTTGGAAGGCGTTCTAACAAGGGCTTGGCACCAATGTTAAACTTAGTACCGCTTTCCATCCTCAAATGGATGGTCTAGGAGAACGCACCATTCAAACGTTAGAGGACATATTGAGAGCGTGTGTGATTGATTTCAAGGGCCATCTTCCCTTGATAGAATTTACCCACAACAATAGTTACCACTCAAGCATTGCCATGGCTCCATTTTAAGCACTATATGGTAGGAGGTGTAGATCATCGCTGGGTGGGTTTGAAGTAGGTGAATTTTCTCTAATTGGTCCCGAACTAGTCTATGATGCCATTGAAAAAGTTTGACTCATTAGAGAGAGGTTGAAAATGGCCCGAGGTAGGCAAAAATATTATGCCGATATTAGAAGGAGGGACCTTGAATTTGAGATTGGTGATTGGGTCTACTTGAAAATCTCACCTATGAAAGGTGTGATGAGGTTTGGTAGGAAGGGGAAACTTAGTCCCTGGATGTGGGCCCATACCAAATCTTAAAACGTGTTGGGAAAGTTGCATATGAATTAGTTTTACCAAATGAGTTGGCTCCGGTTCACCCGATGTTTCATGTTTCCATGCTTAAGAAGTGCATTGGTGATCCGATACCCATCCTTCCTTTAGAGGGTTTAGGAGTTGATGAGATTCTTTCCTATCAGGAAGTTCCGGTAAAGATTTTGGAGGTAGCCTCCGTTAAGGTTTTATGGAGGAATCACTTACTTGAGGGTGCTACATGGGAGGCCGAGGTCGATATGAAGTCCCGTTATCCTCATATTTCTCCTTCTACTCCTATCCAAACTTGAGGTAAGTAGTTTTATTGAGTTGGTGTTTTGGAAGTCATATGTGCTATAAGTTTTCTTTATGAATTACTTATGTTGTGCATGTTCTTGTGAGAATTCATATTTAGCATAAATCGAGTTTTCATAATTTATATGTTCCTAATGTTGGTTTGCAGTTTAGTATGATGATAGCATAGTTCACTTGTTGATGTGATTGTTGAACATGCCCAAATGTGTCTATATTGAATATGCCTAGTTATACTTTTGATGGTATGGCATATTGGCTCCATATTTTTTAGTTGAACTTGCTTGAGTTGGAGAAGGTAGTTCATCTCAAGTTTATGTTAATTGATGAGTTTTGTGCATATTGGGTTGGTGGATGTAGTTTCTACTTCCTTGTGTTGCATTGTTACATATTGAGAATGGAGTTGATGCTTCCTCCTATAAATTGCCCATTATTTTAATATTGCATGCATGATGGGCTACTAGCCTTGACTCTTTAATGCCGTACGGTGTCTAAATTGTCATTTGAGGATGAATGTTCCCAAGGGGGAGATAATGTAACACCCCGGAGAAATGGTAGGTAAAACTAGAGCCTAAACGTAAGGTTAAAAATCATAAACTGACTCCCCGAAGAGTAGTAAGTCATTTAATGTTGAATTGAGGCTAAATGAGTCAAGACCAAGGGGCAAGTACTAAGGAAAAGGGACCAAGCAAAGTACAAAGGCCAAGACTGCCCCTAGCTAGGAGCACACTGCCCCACCTTCACGAGAGGGACCATGGATCGTGGTCCACTCCACGACTCGTGAAGGTGGTCGTGAAGTCCCCTTGTCCTTGTAAAAATGGTCACCCAAAACCTTAGCCACTGCCTCAACTTCACGGAAGGGACCACAGCTCGTGGAGCCCTTCGTGAAGGAGACTTGGGCATGGGGGTTTGGGGGCATGGAGTAGCTTAGCTACTGCCTCACCCTCCACGAGAAGGACCACGGGATGTCATGACCCGAGAGCACCCCCTAGTCGTAACACGATGTAGTCGACCCTGAAGGGGTCTTATATAAGCCTCATAGGATTCATTCATCGCATAGGTAATAAAAATATTGCAGAATTAAAACTTTTCTTAATAAAACCAGCAATCAAAACTCATTTATAAAGCAGCGGAATACTAAAGTCTCACATGGCCTTCTTAGGCAAAACTTTATACAAGATAGCGTCACGACCCTTTACAATCAAAGTCTTGGCAATTGTCTTAAAACATGAAAGAACTAGAACAATAAAAGTCTTTGTCCTCGATCTATGAGGACATACCCAAAATGCCTTGGAGAACACTATTCCAAGCTTGACTAGGGAGAATCAAATTGAGTGCCAGTACATACACTTCATAAGAGTAAGTAAAATATGGGTTAGCACACAAAATGTACTAAGTATGGTAGCCATGCAAAAACATGCTTAAAAAAGGACATTCGTTTGAAAATCATGCTTTTATGCCATTTTGCTAAAACTTCATGAAATACAAGTATAAGAGTCATAATACTCAATCACAACCAATATAAAAGTCATTATTCACATTAAAACATACTCCACATATAAACCATTCCTTTACCTTTAACCCTTCATCTCAAGTAACCTTTAGGCAACACCTTGTGCAATGTATGGATAGCGACCCATACCAACATCCATACCAAAGCATCACCCTAAGGTCACCAAATGTGAACTCATCATACAACCTTTCCATCCTTACACAATAGTCACACCTAAGAGATACAACATTACATAAGACATAATTATCACATAAGGACCATCACCTAAGATAACTCTAAGTCACACTTGTGCAATGTGCAAGTAGCATCCCATACTACTACTCACACTAAGTGCTCCTTTAAAGTCACCATAGACTAGGCACATTCATACTCAACAAGTCATAACAAGGAAGTACTCATATATACAATCAAAGTATAACATGCATTCTTTCATTACACATTTAAGCATCTAAGCCACTCATTCATTAACTTCATTAAGAACACCTTGATTCATTAAGACATAAGATCAACATTCTTCATTAAAATGATCATATGAGTCCATTCATTACATTAACATTATAACGAACACACCATGACCTCCCTCAAATGCCTACTTGTGCATTGCATAGATGGAGTCCCATACCACTACCCACACTAAGTAATACATCCTTAAGAAGCCATAGATCATTAATATTATTTGTGGGGGTAAGCCTTAACCGAGATAGACCATGAGAGCTTGACATGGAATCCCGGTGTCACCCTTACCGAATAAGGGATTCCTACTTGCCTAAGACAGGACCATTGTTCTTTAGCTTAAGTGGATCCACTAGCTAGACCTATGTTGGCACATAGTTATGGGATAGGGAGATTTCTACCAGATACCCCGCCTCAACTCATAGATAAGCATCCATCTCAAGATTTTGCTACTAAGTACCCCGCCTCAACTCACGAATGAGCACCTATCTCAAACTATATCCTCTCGGTGCTTATCATTATTCCCCACAAAGTACATTAGTTCATTATGGGATAAAGGATTTCTACTAGATACCCACCTCACCTCCCGGATGAGCATACATCCCAAACCCAACATTAATTCATTCATTTGACAGCTGATAGATTCAAAGATGAGAATAGCCTTTCACCTAAGAGCCCCCTTATTGTGAGAAAGTCCTTTCACAACAAGTCATTAACATTCATTAGAGTACAATTGAAAATAGCCTTCGCATCGACTCAACATTCATGAACATTATCATTGAAACTTCATTCATTCATTCATTCATTCAAGTGTCTGTGTATGTGAGAATAGACTTTCACATTGTCACCATCTCTCACAAATTTTAATAGAGAGATAATATTCAATCCTAACACAATTAGCCTCTAAACATGATCATCTTTCACTCCTTTAGATCACACACATGCTTTGCATCACGTTCATATATACAACATCATGATAATATTTCAATTACTCACACTATGCATTCAACGCCATGATCCCAATGTACATAATAAGTAAACACCTTCACCTTTCAAGTGGATCAATATACAAAGTAAGTAAACACCCCACCTTTCAAGTGGATCAATAACTCAAGCATAATTCTAACTCAACATTAAATTACGTCATCGCATGCCCTTTTAAAGCCATAATGATAAGTGACCAAAAAGCCTTTAACTAATACAATTTGGCATGAATAGTGATTCAATTCAACAATATAAAACAATTTTGGTATAATCCATCAACATTCCTTCATGATCAACAAACCCAATTAAAATGGCACAATTTAGGAATTAAGAGAAATCATGGGTTCAAAGAGTATTTTCATCATAAATCATCAATTAAACATCAATACAATCATAATTTGACATTAGTAAACCTTTAAAACCGTTTTATTAAAGAACCCACGAGATTGAGTGAAAACCTAGATTTTCATGATTTGAAATTTTCTTTGAATTAGCTCCTTGAATGGAAAATTAGACAAGGATCAAGACTAACATACCTTGCTATTGATTCCACATGAAAATTGAATAAGAAACACCTTGAAATCCCAAACCCTAGCTTGAACTTTACCTTGATCTCCAATGGAGTTTCTAGAGAGGACCTTTTTGGGAGGGAAGGGTTTTGATTTGGGGTTTTAAAATAATAGAATGTAAAATAGATTTTAACACTTTTAATAATCTTAAAATATTTTAAAACACCTAAAATAACCATCCTTAAATTTATTAGAACTTGATCTGAATTTAATAATTCACCCCTACACCTGCCGAGCCCAAAACCAGAATTGCAGGTCTCATTCACGAGACCCCCATCCATTGACCGTGGATGGGTTGAAGGGCTCGTACTGTCCCTTCGTGGTTCATATATGTGGCCTTTTTGGAGAACCTTTACATACGGAGGCCATCCACGAGGCGTGGATGGACCTACGGGGTGTGGACCCCTTCCGTAGTTCACCCCTTTTTGGCCAACTTTCTAGTTTCAAAGGGTCTCGGAGGTTACACTTAGGGTCCTCCTTAAGGACCTCTAGGGTGGTCCTTGGGGAGTCATACCTTGAAGTTTGACCCCTAAACCCCTCAACAATGACTTGGCATAACATCAAACACCATCAAACCTCACACCAACTCAAACACAGACACGTTAGGCTCTAGTTTCACTAGTTCGTTTTTAGGGTCGTTACACGGGGTGTGATCCACTTCTGGGCTCATGAAGGTTCTTGTGAGGGTGCCTTAGGTGAGGGAACATTGAGCTCCAAAAATAAGGCTACTACCTCAACTTCACAACTGGGACCACATGTCGTGGTCCACACCATGGCTCATGAAGAGGGGCTCGTGGTCCTTGACGGGGGCAATTAAATAAGGGGCAACCAAGTCATTTCCTTTTTAGTCCAATTAAGTGGGGGTGTTTTGGGTATTTTTAGGTGAAGTATAGACGTTGTTTTTAAGTCAAATTTCACAAGACCAAGTCATTATTCACAAACACCCAATTGAAATAAAAAATTTCCTCCTCTCTCAATATTTTTCTCTCTAAACTCAAGAAGAAGAAGAAAAAGAAGCCATTGGAGCTAGGGTTGGTGGATTTTCAAGGTTCTACCCAAAAATTCTTGAAGTTTCCTAGTTAAGGTATGGATGCTTTTTATCCTTGGGTAGCTATCACCCAAGGAGCCCCTTCAAATTATGTTTTCAAGATATAAAATTCCCCAATCTAGGGGTTACAATCTACTACATGGGTCTTCTTCCAAAATAATTTTTATTGTTTAATTATGATTGATTATGGGTGGTTATGGTGAATTATGAATAGATTGATGGAGTATTGATGTTTTATAAAGAAAATTCCCCATAAACCCATGCTTCCCCATATTGATACATCATGAATTGATGTTGTGGGTTGCTTAATATTATGAATATGTCAATTGAATATGTTTATGTTAATTAAGCTATTTAATCATGAAATTCCTCCTATATTATGTAGTATTTGTATATGGTTGGGTTGATTGTGATTCAAGACCCTTGAAGGTCAAAAGGTATGAGGACTTGTAGATTTCTATGAGCATTATGTATGAGATTGTGATTCACTTAGAAAGTGAAGATACTATGATAATTTTGTAGTTGTGGTATTGTTGTAAGATCATTCTCCCCCCCCCCCCAACCCCTACACATGACTATGTATGATATGTTATGACTATGATAGTATGATTGTGTTTTATGAAAGCCCATTATCATGAACACCCTATGAATATGATGTGAAAGGCTTACTTACATGTTGATGATTCTAAGATTAAAAGGACATTCCCACCTAATGAATCTAGGGCTATGAGCTCTTATGTTATTATGTTGGTTGGGTGCCTAGTGCATTCTCTTATGAAAACGAACTTAAGTAATGACTTAATATGGCAATTAAATGGAATTAATCTTAGCACCGAGCGGATATGAACAATGACATAGAATATTTTACGTTAGAAAGTCCGGCTTCCCAACGTAACTTGTCTCATGAGATGGAAACCTTTTACGCTAGTAGTTCGGTTTTCTAGTAGCAATCTCCTTATCCCATAACTATGTGCCCACATAGGTCTTTAGCTAGTGAATCCACCTAAAATATATTATGAAAGTTATACCTTAGGCAAGTAGGACACCTCTTTTTGGTGTGGGGGTAGAACACTGGTTTCCATGTAGCTCACATGGTCTATGTCGGTTAATGCTATCTTCCCTATATAATACGAATATGAACTATGATATGATTATGAACTATGATAAGTACATGGACTTTAATTATGACTTCTTAAGAGGTACTACTTAGTATGAGTGTGGGTATGGGACTTTACTTATGCATTGCATAAGTAGTTTAAGAGGGGTTATGGTGAGGTTCTCTTATGTTATGATGACTTATGGATTATGTATGAATGTTAAGGTTGACTTTACTTGTTACAAGTTATGAACATGTATGAATCCTTTTTTATGTATGTTGGATATGAATAAGAAAAGTAAGATATGTATGTTATTGGTAGCCTAAATGTGATACTTAGCATTTGGTAGGGTTATGGGACTTTACCTTTGCATTGCACTAGTGTGGCTTTGGGTTGCTTATATGTTGTTTTGACCTATGTTCTTCATAAATGTGCCTAATGGATTTTAAACTTGATAAAGGCATTATTTCAACTAAATGTCCCTTTTATGCATGTTTTAAGGATTTTGTGCATGGTTTCCATACTTAGTACATTATTTGTGCTAACCCATATTTTCTACATTCTATGAGTGTGTGTTTCGGTCGTTGAGACGTACTACTTTCTTCAAGCGAAGCTTTGGTTGACTATTCCCTAGGCTTGGTGAGTCCTCAAATTTGAGGACAAGATGTTATTGTTTCTAGTTTCTATTGTACTTTCTACATTTTGAAACTTTATTGATGTAAAGGGCTTTGACCCTATTTGTACTCTCAATTAGACTAGATGGTGATTGAGACAAGTCTAGATTCCTATTTTCGTTTATGAAAAAGAAGTTTACTTTGATTGTAAAAGTTTTAAAATTTTCCGCATTATTCTATGTCTTTATGTTATAATTATGCTAAGGGTTTGTATGAGACCCCTTCGGGGTCAAGTACGCCATATTGCTCCTAGGGGTAACCTCGGGTCATGACATTCAATGTGAATATTATATTGAAGAAACCCTTCATATTCTATCATTATCATTCATAAGTGTTAGTATAGAATAAGATTTCAATGATAACAGAATCTCAGTCTAAACATGATCATAATACTTTCATTGAGATCACATGCATATACTTCACATCATGATCATATATAAATCCTTCATGAAATTGCCCTTCAAGGCTATGAATCAATCTCAACCTAAACATCTAAAATACTACATTAGATAAGGGGAATATCATGATTCAATAACTAATTCAATATATACATAAACAATTCAACATGCATCCTTAATCATTCAACCTAAATCACAATATCACAATTTAGTACTTTGGGGGAATCATGGGTTCATGGGGGAAATTCATCACAATTATGTATCGACTCGGAAAATGAGAGAGTGAAACTAGAGCCTCATATGTGAGTTTGGAGTCGAGAACTTAATGAAATGATTATATTTGAATTTGACCCAAAAAGTTCTTAAAAATGTGCTTCGGAAGTTACCGGAAACTTGTTTAGCTGTATATAAAAAAATCTGTTTCGTTTTTCGAAAATCCGACTTCATATTCTTGTTTAGGGGGTCAAATTGAGTGTGAAATGGGTCTAACCCAAATTTTAGAGCAACCGTATCAAAATCCGAAATTTCCAAGTGAAGCCTTTTCGAGGGTCTACTTTGGAGGGTCATATCTCCTAG
>JAJOOS010032226.1:0-13371 GCA_029582725.1 Solanum chiquidenum
CCAATTTCTAGGTTTTCAATCCAAAAACGTGGGTCTTCTTTCTAAAGTGAAATTGATGTTATAAACTGACTTTGATTGATGTTATATGAACAATCATGCATGAATTTATGTTGTATTGATGGTTTCTTGAAGAATTCCCCATGAGACCCATGTTCTTCCTTTTTTTCTAAATTCTAACCCTAGTTTGTCTTGGATATTAATTGAATGCTATGAATTGAATGTGAGGTTATGTAATTCATGTTTGTATGATGATTCTACCTTAGGTTATGTATAATTTCAATGCAATTAAAGTTGAGTCTTTCAATGAAACCTTGAAGGCTATAAAGGAAATATGTCAATTGCTTATATTGATGTTGATTATGTATTACTTCATGAATTACCTTGTATTATGTATTGCTTATGAACTGATTGGTAATTGAAGTATGAATGTCCCATGAAGGAAAAGAATGTATGAAGGTTGGTTCTTCTTTGAACTCAATTATGAAAGCTAAGTTACTTAGATTGTAATGAGGCTATATCTAATGTGTTGTTGTTGTGTTGATGACCTAGTTTCCTCATCCTTAACCCTCTACACTTGAATTAGCTATGAAGTATGTATGTATGTTATGGTATGATTGTTATATGATTGAAAGGCAGTTCTCATGATTATAATGTAATGTAAAGTGAAAGGTTTACTCACTTTTTAAGTGTTTCTAAAGTGAAAGGATTGTTACTCACTTATGAACACATGTGAGCTATTATGGTAATATGTTTACATAAGAGTCTAGTAAAGGCTAATGTGAACTTATGTGATGAGTAAAGAGGATTACTAAAGGGAATTAGATGCTTAGCACAGAAAGGGCATGTAAATGAGATGGGGGTCTCACGTTTAGTAAGTCCGGCTCCCTACATGGGTTTCCTTACGTTTAGCAATTCCGGATTACCCACGGTATGTGTTGTATCATGAGATGGAAACCCCCACGTCTAGTAAGTTAGGGTTTCTAGAAGCAATCTCCTTGACCCTGAACTATGTGCCCACCTTAGGCAAGTGTTACCCCTCTCTTTTCGGTGTGGGAGTAGAACACCGGATTCCTTCCATGTAGCTCTCATGGTCTATGTCGGTTATTGCAGTATTTCCCTAAAGTAAAAGTAAATAAAGGTATGAAATGTGTGAACTCCTACTAGGGCTTTCTTAATGGTTTCTACATAGTGTAAGGGAGGGTATGGGACTTCTCCTGCACATTGCAATTGTGGGATCCTAAGAGATAGTTGTAGTAGTGTTCTCTTATGATTACGAGGATTATGATGATTATGATTTATGTATGTTGAGGCTATGTTATGTATGATCATTGTGATTATGGTAAGTTATGATGAAATATGATCTTATGAATGTATGTATGAAGTAGGTTGCCTAATGTGATACTTGGCTTTGAATAGGGTTATGGGGTTCTATTCTTTGCATTGCACTAGTATTGCTTGGGTTGTCTACATGTTGAAATGATACTATGTTGGTTTGGACTATGATGCTTACTTTGTGTGCATATTGGATTTACTTGGTAAAAAGCATGTTTTGAATAAAATGTCCTTTTATGCATGTTTCAATGGTTTTTATGCATAGTAGCCATACTTAGTACATGTGTTGTACTAACCCATATTTTCACCTTTTTTTCCCAAACATTTAGGTTCGGGCCGTTAAAGATTCAAACTTACTTCTCAAGACACTTGGAGTTGCTTCCCCAAGTTGGTGAGTCCTCAAGTCCGAGGACAAGACCCTATTATCTAGCTTCTATGTTTAGTTCTTTGTTTATATTAAAAGACATTGTTGTACTTTCCTATTTCAAGATTTCTCATTTATGTAAGGGCTAAGTCCCATTTTCGATACTTCTATGTCTAGATGGTACATTGTGATGAAGTTAGATTCTATTTTTCATATATGAAGTGAAGTTGAACTTCCAAAGTAAAAATTTTAAATTTTCCGTGATTTTATTCTATGATATATGCCATGATGAATGCTAAGGGCTTGTATAAGACCTCTTCGAGATTGAATACGCCGGTAACGACTAGGGGGTGCTCTCGGGTCGTTACACGTAAGTTCCTAATTCTTTCATCTAAAACGATGAATTGTGTTCATATTATTATGGGTAACTAAACTCCACAACTAGAGTTGTGGGAACAATGAGTGATTAACAAAGTATGAATAGTAAATAAGCAATTCATGAATATTATTTTGCATGCACTGATAATTCTTTCGGTTAGAAGTCTTTTTAGCGGTTGCAAACGTTAGAACTCTCTTTGTTGCTATTTACCAGATCAAGGCGGTAATCAAAAAGAAAAGGATTATCAACATAGATTTAGTGTGATACTATCTAGTGGTCTAGTATCGATTGGTGTGAAGTAATAACTAAGCCAAACATCGATGTGATGTCTAATATGAAGTAAAGGTAAGGGTTAGTAAATTATACACACGTAGACGGACCAAGGTGCGGGGTGAAATTCTCTAGATGCCTGACCAAGGATTTAGAGATACTTAACTTTTCACTTTGAATGTAGTACACTAGGAAAGGATTGTTATTACTAGGATTATTGCATTATGAGCTTGTGCAGAACACGTATTCCCTAGTTAATTCTCTTTTCTTGATAACAACCAAAATTGACTTTTGTTTACTAATTACTTACTGAATGCTTACAATTTGTTTCACAAATCCCCCCATTTAAATAATTGTTTCTGGAAGTAATTTGACCAAACGAATATAATTGTCCGTTAAAGTTAAATCCATTTTTCTCGTCGGATAGACCCCAACCTACAAGTTGGGTTCTTTACTTGTTAACAATCGCTTATGCTTCTGAAAAGAGGTGTAATTTAAGAGTATCAACCCTTCATGGGTAAGATTTTCAAGTAAACCCAATCATACACATCAAATTCGAAATCACTCCTTCTAACATCGGCATAAGACTTTTGTCGACTTTGGGCTGTTCTCAACCTCTCTCTAATGGCTCAAACCTTCTCTATTGCCTCATGAACTTACTCGGGCCCTATCAAGGAAACCTCACCTACTTCAAACCATACGATAGGGGATCTACACCTCTTACCACAAAGAGCATCAAAAGGAGTCATACCAATACTCGAATGGTAGCTATTATTATAGGTAAATTCAATCAAAGGAAAATTGTCATCCCAATTCCCCTTGAATTCTATCACGAAACCGTCAACATATCTTCCAATGTTTCGATTGTTATTTCTTCTTGCCCATCGCTTTGGAGGTGAAAAGGTGTGCCTAGCTTAACTTTAATTCCAAGACCCTTTTGGAACGACTTCCAAACCTAAGAAGTAAACTGAGTACCTCTATCAGAGATAATGGACAAGGGCACTCCATGAAACCTTACCATCTCCCTCAAGTACAACTTACCATAATCTTTCGCCATATCGGAAACCTTGACAGTAATGAAATGGGCCGACTTCGTCATTCGGTCTACTATAACCCAAATCGAATCATATAGGTGATGATTTTGTGGAAACCCTACTATAAAGTCCATATTCAAATCTTCCCACTTCCAAGTTAGAATGTTAATATCTTGGGATAAACCATCTGGTCTCTGATGTTCAACCTTCACTTGTTGGAAATTAGGACACTTAACCACAAATCCCGCAATATCCTTCTTTATCCCATTCGACCAATATAGATATCCCGCCAAATCACGGTACATCATGATGGTTCCTGGATGAATAGATTAGAGAGAACTTTGGGCTTCGGATATAATATCTTCCCTTAAGTCATCTACATTCGGAAATCATAAACAACCTTGGTACCTTAGGACACCATCTCCCCCTTGGGAGAAAGCCTCTACAGACTTCTTTAGTACCGCTTCCTTCAATTCTAGTAAGGTCGGATCAAGACATTGCTTTGTTTTTACGTCGGCTACGAAAGACGATTTGGAACCATTATGGACCATAATACCACACTTGGTGGAATCTACTAGGTGAACTCCCAATCGATCCAACCTATGAACATCTCCAACCAACTCTTTTCTCTCATCATCAACATGAGTAACACTACCCATGGACAACCGACTAAGGGTATCCGCCACCACATTTTCTTTATCGGGGTGATAGAGAACACTCATATCATACTCTTTCAAGAACTCAAGCCACCTTCTTTGGCGAAGATTTAGATATTTTTGGGTAAACATTTATTGCAAGCTCTTCTGATCGGTAAACACATAAACATAGACCCCATACAAATAATGCCTCCAAATGATTAAGGCAAATACAACCGCCGCTAGTCCAAGATCGTGGGTAGGAAAGTTCTTCTCATGAACCTTTAGTTTCCTTGATGGATAGGCAATCACCTTACAATTTTTCATTAGAACACATCCCAATCCAACTCTAAAGGCATCACAATATACCACAAATCCATTCGTACCTTCCGATAAGGTCAACACCAGAGCGGAATTAAGTCTATCTTTCAACTCTTGGAAACTTTTCTCACAAGCTTAGGACCATATAAACTTGGCCTTCTTTTGAGTCAAAGTCGTCAAAAAAGAAGCAATGGAGGAATACACATCAACAAACCTTCTATAATAACTTGCCAAACCCAAGAAGCTTCTAATATTAGTCGGTGATAGAGGTTTAGGCAAACTCTTGACCGCATCCATCTTTTTTAGATCTACCTCAATACCCTTACTTGAAAGTATATGGCCAAAGAAAGCTATGGACCTTAAGAAAAACTCACATTTACTAAACTTCGCACCGATATGTTGGTCCTTGAGATTTTTCAATACAATCCTCAAATGATCATTATGCTCATTATCATTTCTTGAATAGATCAAAATATCATCTATGAACATAATTACAAACATATCGAGGAATTGTCTAAACACCCTATTCATCAAGTCCATAAATGTCGTTGGGGAATTAAACAAACCAAATGACATAACCAAGAACACATAATGACCATATCGGGTTCTAAAAGCCATTTTCGGAATATTTTCATCTTTCACCCTCAAATAGTGATAACCCGACCGGAGATCAATTTTGGAAAAATAACTTTCCCCTTGAATTTGATCAAATAAGTCATCTATTCATGGAAGAGGATACTTGTTCTTGATGGTTACTTTGTTCAATTGGCGGTAATCAACACACATTCGGAGTGCACCATATTTCTTCTTAACAAACAACACTGGAGCACCCCATGGAGAGATACTCGGTTGAATGAAACATATATCCAATAAGTCCTTTAATGGTTCCTTCAACTCCTTAAGTTCCATCGGAGCCATTCTATAAGGAGGAATAGATAGTTTAAGTATCGGGGAGAAGGTCAATCCCAAAGTCTATTTCACTTTTGGGAGGAATATTGGGTAAATCATTCGGGAAATCTTCCAGAAATTCTTTTACAATATGGACTGACTCATGGGTAGGAGTTTCGGACTCCACATCCCTCACCCTCACAATATGGTAGACCCAACCCTTCGAAATCCTTTTCGTAGCTTCTAGGTAAGAAATAAATTAGACTCTACGCATAGAATTTCCCCACTTCCATTCAAGAATAGGCTAATTTGGAAACTGAAATTGGACTACTCTAGTCCTACAATCAATGAAGGCATAACAAGAATGCAACCAATCCATCCCAAGATGACATCGAAATCTATCATATCAACCAAAGTAACTCTATGGGACAAATAAATGAGGCATCTTCTATGAACCCCCTTAGCCACCACAAAATGGCCAACAAGGGTAGAGACAGAAAAGGGTTCTAACAATATGTCAGGAGGCATATCGAATCTCCTATCTACAAAAGCATTCACAAATGACAAAGTAGAACCCGAATCAAGTAAAGAATAAACATCTATATGGAAAACTTTTAACATACCAGTCACAACATCTGGGGAACTCTCTTGATCACCTCTAGTTTTGAGAGCATAAAAAGTTTTACTTAGGAGCATTTCCACCCGAAACTCGGACCGTATGAAGTGTAGGGTTGAGCCCTATGATGACCATCTCCATCATTCTTAGCAACCGAATAACAATTCCTGATTTTGTGATATGTTTTTCCACACCCAAAACAAGCATTAAAGCCTGCTAGACACTTCCCTTCATGATTTCTCCCACATTTAGCACAAGTAGGCATATGATGCCTATTACCATCTCCTTGAGTTTTGGGTTAGACACCCTCTCATTAGTAGGCTTTGGAGGAGCACTTGAGAAAACCTTTCCCAAAGAACTTTTGTTGGAACCTTGAACGACCCCGTCCACCGGACCTAGCGTGTGAGTAGTTACCATTATCCACCCTTGCTCTATTTGTCTCTCTAGATCTTTCCTTTAAATTTTCTTCCTCAATTTGTTGGGCGCGCTCCATAAGGCGAGATATATCCATGTCATGGACAAACATAACGGTGTGGCACTCTTTGACTACCATATCAGACACTCCTGACATAAACTTACTCATCTTGTCCCTATGATCCACCACAATGGAAGGAGCATACTTGGATAGTTGAGTGAACCTCAAAGCGTATTCCCTTACACTCATATTCCTTTCCTAATATTGATGAACTCAAGTACATTTACCTCTCTCATCTCTAGAGGGAAGAATCAGTTAAGAAAAGTACTTCTGAATCTTTCCCATTTTATGGGACCTGCTTCCACTAGCCTAGCCTCTTTCCACTAATTAAACCAAATCTTAGAAACCCCTTTAGGTTGGTAAGCGGCTAGTTCTGCCTTCTCTACCGAAGTAACACCCATGATAGCAAGTACCTTATAGACCTTATCGATAAACATGTGAGGGTGTTCCTCTAATTTAGAGCCATAAAATTTGGGAGGGTTCATTTTTGTGAAATCCCTCACTCTCTCCACTGCCGTACCCAAACTTGAGTTCACGGAGGCTACCACCTCTCAGTAAGCATGTAACGCCACAGCTTGAGTGAACCCTTGGAATGCCGACCTAAACTCTGCATTAGTCACATTCTCATTCACCGGTTTAATCAGAGCTTGAGTATGAGCTTAAGGAGGAACTTCTTGCTCAACATTACCTTCTTCCAACCTTCTTGCATAAGCCCTTCGAGTAGTCATATCCTTTAAACCATCGGGCACGGATTAGGAGAAAGACTTAAAGAGTTAAACTCCATGGCACGACTTAAAGAAGTGAAGAAGTAGAATTTCTTAAACATCTAATAACCTCTCATTCATAAATGTGGTGCGCTTCACATTTATGAACAAGACTCTACTAGACATGGTTTGAGACATCCTCGAACCATTCTAAACCTTATGCTCTGATTACCAAGTTTGTCACTACCCAGGAGTACACCATAGATGTAATAAGGAATATAAGACCCCTAGAGACCTCATACAGGCCACTTAGCATATCATAGCATAAATTTATAGAAAAGGTGCTGAAATTTAAAGTTTTTCATTACAATCAAAGTCTTTTATAAAATCTAGCGGAAGTCTAACATGACATTGTCTCAAACCATATAACCATAATAGAATAGAAATCTTGGGACGCAGCCCATACAATGGTTTCAAATATAAAAGAAAACATAATGAGATAGAGTGATCCATTCCTCAAAGACAATGAGGACTCACCAAAGCTTCACTTCACAATCCTCTAGGAACCTACCCATAATTGTGTGAATCGGGAACGCCGGACCCTATATTTGATAAAAATGTAGGCAATAGTATTTGTTAGTAAAATTAAGTACTAAATCTGATGGCTAGCAAAAAAACCATAATCATAAGCGTTAGTTAACATAAGACATAATACATGAGCCTAATCAATACATAATAAGAATCATAGTGAAGAGGAATACTCCCTTAAGTAACCTAACTTAAACTTAGACAAGACTTAGGTCATCAACCTCTAGTCAAGCTTACATCATGGAAGGGATATCTAGCAACACTCCAAACAAGTCAACTTCATAACATAATCACTTTAATCATACTAACTTTTAAACACATGGGGATTCGCCGCAATGCCTAGCTTATAAAGGCGAATGGGTATTCGCCTCTTGCCTTACTTACTTTTAGATTGCGGGTACTCACCTTCACAACCTCATCATATGACACGGGTACTCGCCTCAAAATCATTTCATAAGGAGCATGGGTACTCACCTCCATGTCCATTCATCATAGTAGGAATGTGAGGACTCACCTCTTTTAAAATTCTTAGGAGTGTGGGAATCACCTCATATTCTTACATATGGAGGTCAAGGGTAGTCGCCTCTATCCTAATCATTCATTAAGCATTTTGATCTAGATTCATTTTCGGTGAGCAATCCTTCCAACCTAGAATCATTCATATGAGTAAACGTTTCACATTCATTCAATCATGCTCATCAATTCATTATAAGAAGTATCCCTTCCATACTACTACATCAACAATTAACAAGTCATAGACTAGGCTGTACTCTCCAAGCACTACATCTCATGATCATCATCTATGCTCTACTCTCAAGAAATTAACATCATTTTCATCATATATTCTTCAATCTAAAGAAATTGTAATCATAAATCATAAATCCTACAAGGATATATCTAACCCATATATTTTCCCTCACATGGAATCAAACCCAACTATATCAATTCAACCCTAAAATCATAGGATAGGCATGAGTACACGTAATTGCATCCTAAATACATGAAATTATGTCAATTCAATCATAAAAAATCACAATCCACTCAATTGGATCAATATTTATCATAACCCACAACAATGGAAGAAACCCTTACTAGAACTCGGAAATTCTTCTTCAAATTGTGGAATTCCAGGAGACTCCATGGAGGAAGGATCCCATGGATGAAAAGCCATCATACCTTAGTCACAATGCCCACAAAAGGTTGAAAATTGGTAGACATGACCTTGACTTAGCTCCAATCTCCTTCTTCTTCTTCCAACTTCTAAAGAAAGAATATTTGAGAGGAGTTTTGGGAATACTTTTGTGATTTTGAGAGAATGACTATGTTGGGCGATTTAGGGGTTTGAAAATACTTATATAAGCAGTTTAGACTTAGGTAAAATGAAACTACATTGTTTTAATTAAAACCAAAAAAAACCCTTAAGCCCCTAAATTTACCTCAAAGGTTAGGACCTACGACCCAGTCGACAGACCATGGTCTGATCCATGTCTCATCCAGGTCAGCCGTGGTTCCTTGTTAGAGATTTTCTGGCCAATGACTACCCCATGACCCACGAGACGTAGTCCCACCTATGGTTCATAAGTGGCTCCGTGACTAGGACCTGGTGTTTCTAAAATTTTGCTTAGTTTTCCTCTTTTTTGGATACAGATGTTACACTAACCCTCTCACTTAGCCCTAGTTTAGCCTACTAGGTTTCGGGGTGTTAGAGTGGTCAAAGAGTGTCACACCCCTATACTTCTCCATGACATGGATATTTCTCACCTCATGGTGCTTTCCCAACAAATTCGGGAAGAAATGCTCAAGGAAAGATCTAGAGAGGCGAAGAGAGAAAGAGTGCATTATGGTAACTATTCACATTCTAGGTCCTGTGGATGGGGTCGTTCAAGGTTTCGTCAAAATTTCTCCAGGCAAGGGTCTTCTAGTACTCCTCCAAGGCCTAATAATAAAAGGGTGTCTAACCTAAAACCTCAAGGAGATGGTAATAGGTCTTTGATGCCTACTTCTGCTAAATGTGGGAGAAATCATAAAGGGAAGTGTCTATCGGGTTCTAATGCTTGCTTTGGTTTTGGGAAGACAGATCACAAAATAAGGAATTGTCCTTCGGTTGCTAAGAATGATGGAGATGGTTGTCGTAGGGCTCAATCATACCCTTTATCCGGTCTGAGTGATTCTTGTGGGAATGCTCCTAAGCAAAACCATTTCATTCTCTCCAAACTAGATGTCATCAATAGAGTTCCCCGGATGTGTGACTGGTATGTTAAAAGTTTTCCATATAGATGTGTATGCTTTACCTGATAGGGGTGCGACTTTGTCATTTGTTACTCCTTATATAGCTATGAGATTTGATATACTTCCTGATGTGTTGATAGAACCTTTTTATGTCTCTACCACTGTTGGTGATTCTGTTGTGGCTAAGAGGGTCTATAGGAGATGTCATGTTTCCTTATCCCTTAGAGTTAGTCTTGTTGATTTTATAGAGATTGACATGATAGATTTCGATGTTATATTGGGTATGGATTAGTTGCACTCTTGTTATGCCTCTATTGGTTGTAGGACTACAGTAGTCAAATTCAGTTTCCAAATGAGCATATCCTTTAGTGGAAGGGGGGAAATTTTATGCCTAGAGGTCAATTTGTTTCTTACCTAAAACCTAGGAAAATGATTTATAAGGTTTGTATCTACCATATAGTGAGGGTGAGGGATGTGGAGTTCGAAACTCCTATTCTTGAGTCGGTACAATTTGTAAAAGAGTTTCCAAAAGTTTTCCCCGATAATTTACTCGGCGTTCCTCCCAAAAGGGAAATAGACTCTGGGATTGACCTTCTTCATGATACCCAACCTATCTCTATTCCTCCTTATTGAATTGCTCTGAAAGAATTTAAGTATTTGAAAGATCAGTTTAAGGACTTATTATATAAGGGTTTCATCCAACCGAGTATCTCTCCAAGGGGTGCTCTGTTGTTGTTTGTTAGGAAGAAAGATTGTTAACTTTGTATGTGTATTATTATTGGTAGTTGAACAAGGTTCCATCAAAAACAAGTATCCTATACCAAGAATAGATGATTTATTTGACAAACTCCAAGGTGCAAGGTATTTATCCAAAATTTATCTTTGGTGGGGTTATGACCAATTGAGGGTGAAAGAGGAAGATATTCTAAAAATGGCTTTTAGACCCTAATATGGTCATTATTAGTTTTTGGTTATGTCCTTTGGTTTGACTAATATGCCGACGGCGTGTATGGATTTGATGAATAGAGTATTTAGACAATAACTTGATGTGTTCATAATTGTCTTCATAGATGATATTTTTATCTATTGAATAAGTGAGAATAATCATATTGATCATTTGAGGGTTGTATTGCAAATTCTCAAGGACCAACAACTCTATGCAAAGTTTAGTAAATGTGAGTTGTGGTTAAGGTTCGTAGATTTTCTAGGCCATATAGTTTCAAGCAAGGGTTTGGCCCATTATTATAGTATGTTTGTTGAGGGGTTTTCCTCCATTGCTTCTCCATTGACGGCCTTGACTCAGAAGAACACCATGTTTATACGGTCGGATGCTTGTGAGAAAATTTTCCAAGAGTTGAAAGTTAGAGTTACTTTTGCTCCGGTGTTGACCTTACTGGAAGGTACGGATGGCTTTGTAGTATATTGTGACGCTTTTAGAGTTGGATTGGGATGTGCGTTTATGCAAAATGGTAAGGTAATTGCATATGCTTCAAAGTAACTAAAGGTTCGTGAGAAGAACAATCCTACCCACGACCTTGAATTAGCGACGATGGTATTTGCCTTAAAAGATTTGTAGGAATTATTTGTATGGGGTCCATATTGATGTGTTTACCAATCAAAAAAGTTTGCAATTTACCCAAAAAGATCTAAATCTTCGCCAAAGGAGGTGGCTTGAGTTATTTAAAGATTATGATATGAATGTTCTCTATCATCCCGGTAAAACAAATGTGGTGGTGGATGCCCTTAGTCGGTTATTCATGGGTAGTGTTGAACATGTTCATGATGAGAGTAAAGAGTTGGTTCGAGATGTTCATAGGTTGTCCCGATTGGGAGTTCAACTAATGGATTCCACCAAGGGTGGTGTCATGGTCCATAATGGTTTCGAATCATCCTTTGTGGCTGAAACAATGTCTTGATCCGACCCTAGTTGAATTGAAAGAGGCAGTTCTAAAGATGTCTGTAGAGGCTTTCTCCTCAGGGGGAGATAGTGTCCTAAGGTACCAAGTTCGTGTGTGTTCCGAATGTTAATGATTTAAGGGAAAAAATCTTGTCAGAAGCCCATAGTTCTCGATATTCTATTCACCCGGGAGGCACCAAGATGTACCGTGATTTGTGGGAGATCTATTGGTGGAATGAATGGAGAAGGATATTTGAGGGTGCTACTTGGGAGGCCGAGGCCGATATGATATCCCGATATTCTCATCTTTTTCCTCCTATTATAGCTTGAGGTAATGAGTTCCTCTTGGTTTACTTCTGTTTGAATTCATGTGTGCTTTTTGTGTTTTCATTGATTTCCTTAAATTGCATCTTCATGAAAAAGCTTAAGTTTTGTAAGAATTGTCTCTTATGATGTATTTTTCTGATGTTGTTGAGTATTGATTATGAATTGCTTATAGACTTCATGATATGAGTTACAGAACAAGCCTTGTCTTGGAATGGAGATCGCCTCTTTGAGTTTGTGCTTCTTGAGACTAAATTTCGTATGATCTCCATGAGATTATGTAGAGCATTGTTTTTGAGTTGGAGATGATAGTTACTCCTTGAACATGAGAAATGTTAAGATTTCATGCATATTGGGTTGTTAGATGTAGTTCCTACTCCCTCATGGTGCATTGAGTATGTTGAGCTTGGAGATGATGTTTCCTCCTTAGTTATATGCATTTAGATGTGTTGCATGCATGATAGGCTACTAGTCTTGAGTCTTTTTGTTTAGAAATGTGCTAAGAATCTCATTCGAAGACGAATGATCCCAAGGGGGAGATAATGGAACACCTCAGATTCAAAAAGAGGTGAAGTTGTAGAAATTGGACTTACAAGTGCCATCCACGAGGGCCAACCACGCCTCGTGGGTTGACCTACGGACCGTAAGTGGGGCCATGGGCAGGCAACCTCAGAAAATGGTCCAGGTCATGGACCATGGTGGGACTTACGCCCCATTGGTGGGTTCATGCCCCGTGGTCCCAACAACCGTCAACGGCTAAAAGTCTTTGACTAGACGATGATTGACCATAAAGGATAGTAGGTCTATCCACGGTCCGTCGGTCATGGTCTCGTGGGTGTGGACGTGCCAGTTATTTTAGGAACATAATGATTCTATCCGGTTTAATTAAATCAATATGGTGTCATTTTTGCCTAAACCTAGACCACCTATATAAGTATTTTAGACCCCTAAACTCACTCAATGAAGTCATTCTTTCAATTCCCAAAAGAAAACCCAAATCCTCTCTCAAATATTCTCTCTCTAGAAGGTGGAAGAAGAAGAAGGAGATTGAAGATAGGTCAAGATCAAGGGTGTGTTTGGTATGAAGGAAAACGTTTTCCTAGAAAATGTTTTCCTGGAAAACAGGTAGACTTTTGACTTATTTTCTCATGTTTGGTTGATGAGGAGAAATATTTTTAGGAAAAGATTTTTAGTGTTTGGTTTTTGAATGAAAAATATTTTTGAGAAATATCTTTTATTTTTACTAGAATAGAAAATAATTTTTGAAATCAAACTTAAATTTTTTTTGGGGTGGGGGGGGGGCTGGCGGGGGGGA
>JAJOOS010032229.1:0-12952 GCA_029582725.1 Solanum chiquidenum
CTCTCATCTACGGTCAGACCTACGGACCGTGGATCGAATGACGGTCCGTGCTGGTCGACCGTAGTTTGTGTCAGAGGCTGGGCAAAGGAGGTCTTGATCCACGGACACAGACCACGGACCGTGGTCTGATCTACGGACCATAGGTTTGTCCGTGGGTCGAGACTTAGCCGATTTTCTGGCTGAGTTCTGGGGAGGGGCTGCAGTGGTAAACCACGGACCACCAGCACGGACCGTGGTCTGATCTACGGTCCGTGGATGGTGACCGTAAGTTGCACCTGCACCTTCTCAAAATCTGCATTTTTGGTCTGTTTCAGATACGGGGTGTTACATTAATATCGCGTGAAATAGGATCAGTGATGAAGGTTTAACTAACATTCTGATCTTTATATGTAGTAGTAAACCCTTTGGCAGTTATGCTAGTAAATGGATAAATAGCATTTATAAAAGGCGTTTCAAGTATAATTGGAGGATATAACTGATTTTTCACTAAGAAAAAGAAATGTGGTATGCATATTTTGTTTTGGCAAATACGCGTTTTAGGAAACTTATACTTTATATCTAAAGCATGTCCAGACGCAGATCTAACCATGTGAGTTATTTTTTCAAAATACTTAATCGGTATAAGACCTTCTTGAATACAACTAACATCAGCACCGCTGTCAATCATAGCAACATTAGTTATGAAAAATTGGTTATCAATCAATATGGTACAATTAACATACCATTTGTGGGCAGTAACCACCTGCATCATTCCCAAAAACATATCCTTATTAGGATCAAAGTTAATAGATTTTGCAAGAGTATTAACTGTAGGAGTATTTTCTTCCTCAACAATATTCTTTCCTTTGCTATAAGCAGTTTTAATCTGAGTAATGCGGTGATCACAAATCATTTGGTTTTGTTTAAGAGATTTAATCTCCTTTTTTAAATTTTCAATTTCTTCTTTTAATTCGTCAAAAGAAGTATCACGAATAATAACATGATTTTTATTCAGTCTAGTATTAACTTCAGACAAGAAATATGGAGCAGAGTATTCAAAATCATTTTTTGATTTTTCAATCGTTTTTGAAGAACTCGCACTATTATTAACAACAAATTGAATAATTTTATCACGTAAATTATTATCAGTAACTTCTTTTAGAAGTTCTATGACATTGTCAGAAGTAATAGTATGAATATTCAAATCTTCAAATTGAGATTGTAATTTATAAAAGAATTCATCATCTTCACATGAACAAATATCTCCATTGCACTTGCAAACATTAGTAACAACATTAGGAACAAGTTGTTTAGAAGACTCAGAGACTTCTTCTTCTGATCCTGATTTTTAATCATAATCAGACTCTAAACCGAAAGTATATAAGAAACTATAAATCTTATCATGAACTTCTTCATCAAGTTCTAAAGATTTCAACTTTTCTAGTCTACAATTGGGTGCTATATGTCCAAATTTTCCACATTTATAGCACTTGACTTTGGCGAGTTCCCGCCTAGATTGATTTTTATGAAATTTACTAGATTTACGATGAGTTCTGCGCTCTCTCTGTTCGTCCCTAGATCTTCGTCTAGACTTTTTTCTTCTATGATGTTCATCTGGATTAGAGTCTTTAGAATCTCTAGGTTTGACTTGCTTACCTGTATCTGGTAATTCAAACTGAGTACAAAAATCTCCTAACTGAGATCTTTCTCTAAGCTTATCATTCTTAAGTTGTCTCGAGAGCTTTAATTCATTGCACAAATTAATACCTTATTGAGTGCAAGCTCCTATGAGTTTACCATATGTAAAAGTGCCATAGGGAATAGCTCATTGCGGAGTCCTAAGAGTCTTTTTTACTCTTTCGACAAATAAAGGTGGTAAGCCATCTATGAACTTAGCTTTCCAGTGTTCCAGACCATTTTTTATTAGTTCCATCACCCGACTTAAATAAGTGTCCTTATACCACCTAACCTCTCCTAAATGCCTACATCGAAGACCATTTAGCAAAGAACGAAAAGTCTCATATTGATTGGTAAATCTACCATTGAAATGTTCGAGAATAGTGAAGACTAGGGTATAAACAACGTCTTCTCTATTTTTTAATAAGGCAAATCCCAGGTTATCAACACCTTCGTTAGCAGCCTTAGCATTAATAACTGCGGCTTTTGCTTCAGTAGTCATATATTTATCCCACCAGCCTCTAAGTTGGCCAGTAAAACCTGCAATTATCATTTTGCAAGTAGTTCTATCAGTGTTATTAACACTCTTATAAATAGTAGCGTACATAAGCATTCTATGAACAAGAATAGTTAATTTTCTATCAGTTAAACCATCAAGATTCCATTCATAAATTTCGCTTCCGCTATAGGAAGTATTAGTTTGGTTCCAATCACGTTCCTCTATCAAAACATCTTGAGGGGTTGGTCTAGGATAATAATAAGTTTGCATACTAGGTTGATGTGCATATTTAGTATTATCAATTATTATTTTTATTATTATTATTATTATTATTATTATTATTATTATTATTATTATAACGCAAAATAAATGTATATCACAAGTTTGCAAAAATAACTTTATTTATCATTTAAATAAATATTGCACTCAATTAATGTTGATACTTTTTTCTAATAATTTATTTATATATTTATTGTTTCATAGGATACATACAATGGATGTACACTAAGTCTCTTGGTAGATGAATTTCAGTTTTCTTCTATCGTAATTTTTAGGTCGTCATTTTATACACTAAGTCTTTTTTGGTAGATAACAAGTTTACATTAAGTCTTTCTATTATAGTTAGTTTGTAAAAAGTAGTTGTGTTAAAATGTTATATTATTATGCTCATATATAATGTAGTTCATTTTTTTTATCTTATTGTTTAGAGTTTGTTTTCGTGTATCAATACCAACATAATTTTTACGTTTCATATTAATGACAATTTTGTTCACTATATTTAATTTTGCATGTTAATTATTAGTGTGATGGTAAGTTATCATTTTCCTCTTTAATTAAGTACTTTTTTATTTTAAAAATTTATGTTATTCTTTTAAGTTTTGTATTTAATAATATACTACACACAATAGTTCATTCTTATATATTTATTACTCCTTCTGTCCCAATTTATGTGATTTACTTTCCTTTTTTGTCAGTTTCAAAAAGAATAACACATTTCTATATTAAGTAACAATTTAATTATAAAATGTTTATTTTACCCTTAATGAAATGATTTACAGCCACAAAAAAATTTATCATTCATTTTGGACCACAAGTTTTAAAAGTCTTCATTTCTTTCTTAAACTCCGTGCCGAGTCAAACTACCTCACATAAAATGAGACGGAGGGAGTATTAATTATCGATATACACAAGTACAAAGCACATACAGTTAATAGTTATATTCAGAACTTGAAGTAGTTTAGAATTGTTGACTGAAATTTTTGTTCATTAAAAGGCTCTATCATAGAAAAAATTGTCATTTACTACTTACCTCAAATTATTACTATTAATTATCTTGGAATCTAAATTTAAAAACAATGATTATTAATTATTTGTCAAGTATAGATGAATAGTAAAATTATATGTATAAACAACAAACCACAGGTGTATGGATTTCGATTACGAATTTAATCGGCAAATTCATCATCGGTGCAGGATATGAGTTTGTTCATTCTTTCTACCTCAACCACATTGGAAAACCCGACACACTTATCAACCATACTAGTGGTATGACATAATGTTAAAAAAATAATTCTTTCTACCTCAACAACATTAGCACATATTGATATGCCTTTTTTTTTTTTTTGTTTTATTCGTCAATATCCGATATCCATATTAGAGTCTGATTAATTCAAATTTACGCCGCATAAGGTCCTATTAGGATCGTGTAGGCGCCCATTCCGGGGGAACTCTGCTACTAAGGATTTTTTCATACCCAAAATCTCTTGTTAAGGAAAAAAACAGTCTCATCTGCTCCACCACATTCATTGGAGGTATATGTTAATTATATATTTATTTTAAATTATATATTTATGTTGTTTAAAAATAAATAAAATAATTCAAATGTTAAAAAATAAAAAGTCTTTATTATTTAGTGTTCAGCTCGAGAGACAACAGGTTAATCATTCAAATATACATTCAAATTCAGACGTCATGAAAACAAATGAGACTCTACTAACTCTAAATATGGTTAATTTGTTTTACTTCTTCAATTCTTGTTTTTCTCCCTCTTCTTGTTTTGATTTTGCACGTAACAAATGATAATAGAATATGCTGCAATACATGAAACAATTCAATAAATATCACAAAAAATCAAATTAAACTTGAGAATATATATATATATATATATGTTAAATATTAATAGGGGAAGTATTAAGTTATTACCCGATAGGTAGAAACGGCAACATAAAGATGTCGAAGTGACCCATCTACTCCAATATTCAAATCTATTAATCTCCTGTCCATAAAAAAAAAAATTATCATTAAATAATTGTCAAACAAATAAAACGTGGAATGTAAGAAAGGAACCAAAAAAAATAATCATGACGTATGATTAATGGCGTTTCAAAGACACTTCATCCAATTCTAAGCGTCAACAGTCGTTAATAAGTATAAAATCCAACTAAATAAGTTGGGGTCGAATTCCACAGAGAGCGGTATGTGTTTCAGATTCAATAGGGAAGTATGAACATGATCAAATCAGTCATAGGAATAAAAGTTATTGATTAAAGACATCATTCAAATCAGGGGGTGACACAAATGTCAAAAGGAGGGTTTTGGTTTGGAATTATCAACTACAAACAGTGGCAAACAATACGAAATAACAATAATGAAACGGGTTCTTGGGATGTGATTTGATTATAGGATAATATAGACAAACGGGTAGTTACAACTACAAGAAATTAGCTAGATATTAGTGAGTAAGGTAAGCTATAGAGGAGATAAACTTTCTTTCGAACAATTTACTCTGAATCAAGTTGATTTCTCTCGAACATCAACAAGCATGCAAAATAAGAACAACCCACACCTTAGTCCATTCACTCTCTCGAGCTGAATGTGTGGAATTGGGTTTAGGACTCACTCTCTCGAGTTGAACCCAGGTCAACCCAATACCCACAGACCATCAATCAATAATTTTAGTTTTAAAACCTCTCTCTCGAGCAAGCCAAAAACACAAGGGTAGAGCTTCATTTGCAACTACAATTCTTAAATTAAACCACAATTACTAATTGAACTCATTTCTAAATAGCATTTAGACTAACAATTAGCAATACCCATAAACTAAATCAGTCCATAATCACATAATCACACCCCAAGAATTGGGGTTTTAGCTAGACATCATAAAAAGGTAAAAAACAGTTACCAAATTGATTATCCATCAACTGGGTAAGTGTAGATTCATCCTTACAATGCTCCAATTCGAAGAGTCTCAAAGACCCACTTCCAATTTCTCAAAAGTGAAAAACTTCAATTCTTCAAAGCTTAGGAAAAACTAGAGAAAACTGTCTCACCAGTTCAAAACTCAATAATAGACTAAAAATATATGAGCAAAGATACTAAACTAAATGTTCAAAAATGTATTTATAGTCGCCAAAAATGTGTTGCGAAGAGTCACTCGGCGAAGTAAGTCGGGCTCGCCGAACCACTTGACGAGCCGCCCTTTGGTCATTTCCATCGCCCTTCTGCCTTGGCATTCAGCATCCTCAATGTCTGTAACTTTGGGCGATCCAACACTGCATCGCGAAACCACTCAACGATCCACCGACTGCTCCTTTCTCTCGCCAACTTGGTTTTGTCCTTCAGGGCGTGGTACACTGGAACTTTAGGCGGTTAAGTAGCCATTCAGCGACTCGCCAAGTGGACTTGGCGATCACCATGCTTGCCTTTCTTCATTATTTCATCTCGCTTTGTTCCTTTTTGCAAATTAGCGTCCATGCTTTGTTCTTCAATCCATATACATGGGAATCAAGAGTTTTACATCAGTTATTAGCATAAAATAAATATTTGAGGACACTAAATCTATATAAATAAAGCCCTAAATGAGTCCAAATCTCGAACTCATCAACACCCCTAACTTAAAATTTTGTTTGTCCTCAAGTAAAACTCAAGTTCAGCAGTTCAAAAAAGATGTCTCAAACAGTGCTACAAGAGACTCAACATGAATGCACACAACAGGACTCAACTTACTCATGCAAGGATCAATTGTGCACTCAAAGATTCAAGTTGTGACTCACTATTATCAAAGATTCCCAAGTTCTCAATATTTGTTTCAAATGCAAGTTCAAGCTCAACAAAGGTACTCAAATGCCTTCACAACAAAGATGATTCCATATTCACACACGATTGTTCAACAATTTATAGTTCCGGAATCACATACAACTCTCACACTCACAAAGATGAACACATGCATGACTTCACCCATAGGTTTGCCTTTATTTTCCAATCAACATTCACTTCAGCTCACTCAAGATCAAAAAGGTATTTTCAAGGCTTGTAACGGGGTTAAGTGTAAATGTATGGTCATTTAGGCTCAGTGGTTGCTATTCTCATGAAATGTGGTATGAACATCATTTTCCTTCCTTTTCTTCAACAATTTCACTCATGTTCAAAATTCACCCCATTATTCACGACTCTTGGAATACCAGACACCCCATTTCTTTTGCAACTTTCACAACTTTCTCATTCTTTTTTTTTCTTTCTTTCTTTTCTTTCTTTTTTTTTGTATGGAGGGGTTCCATCTTTTTCAAAACCATGGATCAAGGGGGACTTCTTCACACTTCTTGATTTTCCTCTTTTTTTCACTTAGTCTTTTGGCCTGAGTTGACTATTCAAACAAACCACACTTCATGAGGATTTTGGGTGAATGGATAAAGATGGGTCACAATTGCATCAAGTTTCTTCCAAGAAAATGATAAGGCTCATAAGGGTTCAAGCAAAGTTCATACATCTCACAAGGTTGACCACAAAAGAGGTATATTGACAAATTGTTTTCACTCTTCAAATTTATTGCCTAAGATCATTTCAGGAGTTTGCATCACTTAGTCAATCGGACCAATGGGGCAAATTCTATGTGTCATCACACAAGGTTCACGGTAAGGTCATCACACAAGGCTTTCGCACCAATATCAAACGACACTCCACACTTCGCTAGTGTGCAATGTTCATCACAAGAGACTTCATTCGATAACCGACAAGTCACAACGAGATGCAAAAAGTATACATATTATCTATACAACTTCATTTGGCCTCATTGTAGTCGCACATTCATTTTTGTTCGATTAAGAGTACTATTCAAGTCATCGATATTGATCATGACCGATACTCAAATTTGCACAAGAACAGCCACAATCACACACAAGAGGTGACAAAAAATTTCAGAAGGGTCAAAAACCATTTGCATTTATAATGGGGGGCCATAAGCTCAAACATCCACAACACAATATCCAAGAACAATTTGAACACAAAAACCCAATAATATATACAAAATATGTAGTCACAAGAGGTAGGTATAGATATACCTCACCCCACCACAACTAAAAAGGAAGTTGTCCTCAAATGCACCAAAATAGTAAAAGTAAATAAAAATGACAGAGATGGAGGTAAAACAAGGTCATGTCTACACAGTCGCTCCATCTGTTGGGGCATTAGTGCCCGGTGCAAAAGCTACACTAGCTCTACTAGAGCCTGCCATAGACGTCTCTGTCAGTGATATCGGCATAACCGACTGTACAATCGTCTCCTCCAAATCTGGCAGGTCTCCATAGATGGTATCCTCCTGAGCATCCAACTGCTCCTCATCTGCCTCTGCCTCTGACTCGTCAGCAGTAGCATCCTCCATAGGTACATCTCTGGTGGTCGTTGGAGGCATCTCAAAACTGCCCGGGGCACCCTCAGCCTGTGCTGCCTCAAATAAAGAAGTGAAGTTTGTAGACTTTAGATAGTCCACATCCTTCCTCAAGTCTGCCACCTCGACTTTAAAAGTCGTCATCTCTAAAGTAGCCCCCTGTCGACTCTCACAAGTCTCTACTCTCATCGTGAGAGTGTCAATAGATGTCTGGAGGGGTGTCAATGCAACTAGGATGGCCTACTCGATCATCCAAGATACCACGACCTCTAATCAGGTGGCTCACACATCGGCAAAATGGACTAAATACACCATCTTCAGGATCATGACCTGAGTAATCTTGGTGGACTGGATGTAATGGATGAACCAAGAACCTGGGAGAAAGTGGAAACAGGAGTACCAGAAGGCCCGGAGGCCGTCGTTGGCAAAGACGCCTCTGTAGGTATCGAATCAACATCAACCTTCGGGGATGTATCTATCGGAGCCGCTCTCCTTATGTCTGCCTCCTTCCGAGTGTACTTGACCTCTATGCGCCGGATGTCTGTGAAGGGTGTAGGGGTGACCTCGATGTCCCTCTTCTCGTCATGAAGAACTCCATCACAGCTCTGGAATCAGGACTGGGAATTAGAGGGACATCTGGCTCTGCTTGGCCCTCATGGCCATCTCTTGCTCAATGATGAGTCCCAAGTCAATGCTCCGCCGGGCTATGATTGACCCAAGGCAGGTCGTCTTTGGATGATGGAGGATATACTCATTTTGTGAAGGCATAATAGAGTTACTGATGAATCTGAACCAGTACCATGCAGCTACATTCAAGTCCTTATCGATTTGGATTACTGCCTCAATCCACCTTGGGCTGGTGTCAGAAATGAGGGGGCAAGCCAGCACTTGAGACCATCCAAAAGTGTCGTAGTGGTGGCCAAATTTGGGTAATCAAAGACTGACCCTCTATCAAATACAATGTTGAAGTGATCGCGGCTGCAGCTCACTACTGTCCCCCGTACCATGATGGACTCTACCGGTTTGAAAGTACTGGCCTTTTTCTTTCCCTTAGGTACCAGGTCATTGTATGCTGAATAAAACTCCCGGACCCATGTAGGTATGTATGGGCCTCGGAGCCTGGTAAACTGCTCGAAGCGATGGTACTGGAGTGTGTCCCTCACCCTAGAATATCTGCCCTCTAGGCCCTCTGTGGACAACAACTTCTCCTCTAAAATTGTTCTCAGTCCCTCGGCCTTTAATCTATTGAGTAGCCAGGGAAGAGGACCTTGAACTGGTAGCGCTGGAACCACCGTCTGTGCCAGAGCTGGCATTGTCTCTGCAGCAGGAGGTGTGGCCTCTGGAACTCTAGATGAATTTTGGCAAAATCGTGCACGAATTTCTCCTCGCTGGGACTGAAATGGCAGATCATCCTCCGGCTCTGAGAAAGAGGGCTGAGAATGAGCGAACTCCCCATCACTGCCGGAGTGGTGCTCCGATCTTTCTGCCTCGGGTGCTTTTGCCTTGCCTTTTCCTCCCTTGGGAGGTGCTGTCTTTTCCTTTTTATGAGGGTTAGTTACCCACTTATTAATCACTAATCCCCGTGCTCTTTTGCGGGGTGGCATATCGAGATTAGTTCTAGTCATATCTGCAACACACATTAGAAAATGTTAGAAACTGTTCAAGAAAAGTTCAAAAAATATATTGCAATCGACGAGTCGCCGAATCACTTAAATGAGCCAGATCGGGCTCGCTGAAAGGACTGTCTCAAAATGTTTCTACAAAAATGGCATGTCGGCGATGAGAAGATCCTTTCGGCAAATCGCCACATCATTCAGCAAGCACAGATTAGCCCGCTGAACGTTACAGTGTATTTTAGTGGTTAGGGGCACATAAAAGGCGATCAAAGAAGACTTTCGGTGAGCTTAAGCTTCTCTTCGAAAGTTACATAATCAAATTCAACTAAGGCGTGAAATTTAAGGTGAACTAGGGGGATTTTGTGAACCGTCGAGTGGTTCGGCGAGCTCGACCCAGCTCGCCAAACTACCCAATGTGCCTATTTTCAATCCCAACTTCCAAAAAAGCAAAATCAAACAACACACCCACTCAATTAGGCTTAGACCCATGCCACCGAGGTATTCAGGCTTGCCTCGATTTGGCTAAAATTGATCATTTGACGACTTTAGCCCTTAAGAATGACATTAAACGCTCCATCATTGGGCAAATCACATCATTTAAAACAAAATGGGTTACTCAGACTTCACTTGACTAGACCCAATAACAAAATAGCACAACCCAACAGTCTATGATCAATTTTAGAGCATGAAATTTGGGAAATTATCAATTCAGGCAATTTAGCACGATATCAAAACTATAATAGGCACACAAGCACACATTTACAATTTCAGAGAGGCCCAACACATGTCAACACAATTTATAACAATGCATTTCATTTTAACCGTTAATTCAGAGTTTGGGGTTTGGAAAACCAACCTTTAATGTCGAATATATGAATCTGTAAAGCTAGGAGGCAAAGAATTCCACTCTGAACACGAGAATGACGACTAAAAATCAAGAAAATGCAAAAATATATGAAATAAAGAAAGCGGGTGCGATTGTATGCAGTTAAAAAGTGAGGAAATATGAAAGAATTTGAAAGTTTAAATTTTTTGCCTTTTAAAATCGTTCACTTCGCACCCTTTCAGCGATGTTAGTCGACCTCTCCAAACCACTCGGCGACATGCCGAGTGGTTACTTACCTCGTCGAGTTTTACAGGACCTCCAGTCAACTTGGGAGTCCAAACGATGGACAAAGTCGGGCTCGCCGACCTGTTCATCGATTCGCTGACTTGTCCATGGGCCCGCCGAGTTTTACAGACTCCATCTTCATAATTTCTTGAATCCAACGGCGGTCTAAGTCGGGCTCGCCGACCTCTTCGACGAGTCGCCGAATGGACATTTTGCTCGCCAACCTGCACTTTTCAAACACATTCTACACTTTAACCTGCACAATCAACACACGATTATTCCAAAACCAAAAACAAAAAGAAATAAATAAGAACTTAGATTGCCTCCCAAGCAGCGCCTTAGTTAACATTGTGGCACGACGCAAGTACCCAATCAAACTTCATTCTTGGGGTATGCCATAGTGTCACTAGGAAATCCCCCTTTTTGTCTGGGTTAGAGACGAGACAACATATGACCCATTTGGGAATCCAGTCGCTGAATAGACATGGAATGAGAAGCAATCATCTGATTCAGCATTGAGACATTCTCTTTTATTTCTCTCAACATTCTGTCGTGTTCTTTGACTTTGTGGAAAATGAGTGAGAGAGTCTCTTATACTTGTCCACCCTCATAGTTCTTGGGCTTTCTACGCTCATGAGGAGGAATGTACCTATCTTTCATTTTGTACATTACTTCAATTTCCATGATCTCTTTGGCCAAGAGGTCCAGTTGAGTCAATAGTGTGGCCAAATTATGGTCCTTCTTTGTCTCCTTGTTGGTTTTAGTCATGTGATCAAGGAGTTGGGCTACTATTTAATAGGGTTGTCATAATAGACCACCCGGAGAAAGTTGGTCAGCCACTCCTCTGTTCTCAGGACCAAGACCTCTATAGAAACAATCCACTAGCATCATATCTATGATTCCATGAGTTGGGCATTGCATCAATAATGTCTTAAATCTCAGCCACAACTCATGAATTGTCTCACCCTTCAATTGCTTGAAATTTAGGATGTTATCCCTAAGAATCATCATTTTTTAAGGAGGGTGGTCTACTTGGTTATCGTTGCTACAAGACATGCTCATTTCCTCTGTTCAACATGTAACACAAACCAAAACTAAAAATAAGTAGATTCAACTTTACCTCAAAAGAACAAAATTCAACTTCACCAAAAGAATCTCAAACAACACCACTTCCTAACACCGACACCATTTTGATTAATGACGTTTCAAAGACACTTCATCCAATTCTAAGCGTCAATGGTCGTTAATCAGTATAAAACCTAACTAAATAAGTTGGTGTCGAATCCTAGAGGGAGCGGTACGTGTTTCAGATTTAATAGGGAAGTATGAACATGATCAAATCAGTCATAGGAATAAAAGTTATCGATTAAAGACATCATTAAAATCAATGAGTGACACAAATGTCATAAGAGGGTTTTGGTTTGTAATTATCAACTACAAACAGTGGCAAACAATACAAAATAACAATTATGAGATGGGTTCTTGGGATGTGATTTGATTATAGTCTAATACAGACAAACGAGTAATTGCAACTATTAGAAATTAGCTAGATATTAGTGAGTAAGCTAGGCTATGGAGAAGATAAACTTTTTCTCGAACAATTTACCCCAAATCAAGTTGATTTCTCTCGAACATCAACAAGCATGCAAAATAAGAACAGCTCACACCTTAGTCCATTCACTCTCTCGAGCTAAATGTGTGGAATTGGGTTTAGGACTCACTCTCTCAAGATGAATGTGTGGAATTGGGTTTAGGACTCACTCTCTAGAGCTGAACCCAAGTTAACCCAATACCTACACACCATCAATTAATAATTTTAGTTTTAAACCTCTCTCTCGAGCAAGCAAAAAATACAAGGGTAGAACTGCATTTGCAACTACAATTCTTAAATTAAAGAATAATTACTGTAACACCCCAGATTCGTGAAGGAAATATTTGCAGAATTTTCAGATTTGGTAGGTGCCCAATCCGCAACAGGATTTGGACAGCTTTTAAGTCAAGGTTGTTTTTGTCTTTTCCCACTCTTCTTTTAATTCCTAAACTAAAAGGGTTTTAATTAGTCATTTAAAATCCTAGAAACCTAACTAGAACTTACCTAAGTCATTTAATTAATTAAAATTAAAAAAAAGCAAAGAGTAGAGAAAGGGGTGGCCGAAACCTAGCAAAACCTTAGCCGCCGCCGAAAAATGCTAGAAAGTCACCGAAAAAGTTAAGTCCAGCCCTAGTTGATAGTTTTTCGTGGAGATTTCGTCACCATGTATGTGGGATTTCACTAGTGGGTTCCTTTCGCCCATTAGGTCCCTAGTTTTCAGTTAGTTTCTTGATTCCCTTATTATGACTAGACCTAGGGTTTCTTGAATGTTAGAATTATTGGGTTCTTAGCTGTTAGAATGATCCAAATCAGATTA
>JAJOOS010032230.1:0-11327 GCA_029582725.1 Solanum chiquidenum
TATATATAAAAAACATCTCGAGTATAAAAATAGTTCAATTTATTTTACTATATATATATATATATATATTTATTTATTTATTTATTTATTTATTTATTTATTTTATGATAAAGAGTTTTTTTTTAATTTATTGATACAAAACAACGTTCAATAAATTTTCTCTATAAATTATTATAGTTGTGTGACCTTTTGAGATATTAACTCCAATTTATTAAGATGACAATTATTTACTCTCAAATAATTTAAGTAAGAAAATAGTGAACATGACAATAAAAATTTTATTCTCCTAGCTAGTTAAAATGTTATAAAAAAATAATATTGTCCGTCAATTATCTACCTTAACCCAATTACATGAAATAGAAAATCTCATAATAACTCAAGGGTATAATTGGAAAGAATTTTTTTTAGAGTTTTAAACCACACACACAAAACTAGGTAAGAAACAATGAACCAAACACTTGATAAAAATAATTCCTGCATTACTAATTCCTACATTATTGATCTTTGTACCAAACGACCCCTAATAAATTCAACTGTACCATTTTAAGGGAAAACAGTTTGGTTGTCCCCCGCACTCTTCCTAGAAGGCGGAAAAGATGCTAGATGCTCTGAGTTTGTACTCATTTGTTGGTATGTGGTAATATTAATAGTTTATTGGGAAAAAAATTTGTACTGGTTTATTTATTTATTTAAAAAAGTTTTGAATGATTCTTTATTTAGTTTTATACACGAATATTACCTTTTAATTATAAATAACAGCGTCCTCATTAATTATTTTACCCCATTCCTAATCAAAGGAGATCAACAATATAATGGTACTCCACTAACCACCCATCTCGTGTCTTCATTTTTTTTTTTAAAAAATTGTTATTAAATGAACTGAAAAGAAATACTACTATTTAATTTCACCCATGTTTTTTTTCTCGTTTAGTTATTCTGTTTTGAAAGGTATGGAACTTGTCAATGATATGTTAGATGAAGTAATATATATCCCTTTATGGAGTATTCTTGCTGTTTTTAAGGCCAGAAAATGAGAAAATGGTCGAACTAATTCCATCTTAAATACATCCAAAATCGTGTAAAATAAAAAAGTCTCAAGGTATAGATGAGATAAGTAAGAATATTCTATGAATTAGAATATTTTACGAAATTATATAATTTTATCTTTTATATGAAATAAATCGATGCCTAATTTAATACAAATGATGGGGATTGTCTTTTTTAGAAGATTTTTATTTAGATATTAACTACGTACCAAGATGATCCAATCGTTAAAATCAATAAAAATATCATGGACCAAGGACATGAAGTTTTTGCTCGATACAGTAGCATTTTGTCGCTGATATGATTAGTATTTTAATCACTCAAAGATAATGTGATAAGATAGAAGACATTTCTTGATATGAAATAATCTCATTGATGAATTTATTTTTAAATTTTCTAAAGAGCTCATTGGCTTATTTAACAGTGCAAGCGTGTCACCAAATGTGTGGGGTCCCTTTAACGTCAGTCACGTCGTCTCTCGACTCTCGAGCAGCAACGTACAACATTACGGTCGTCGTTAATATTAACTGGTAACCGGTAGTTAATCGGTACGCGTTTCGCTATTTAAAGAATACCTTGACTCTGGCGACCGACCTACTCGGTTATAGGTTGACTCATCCACACCAAAATAAATAGGCCTATGCATCCGCCACCAATTTCTTCATTTCTTCTCCATAAACTCTACATTTTGCCCTTTGTTTCTTCCTTAATTACGATTCTACCACTCTGTTATGGTCACCGCCGCTTCACTTGCCCATCTATAAACAAACGGATATTTCTACACTGTGATGGCATCTCCGAGAAATCATCGGAGAGTAATCGAGGAGAGGAATCGGAAGGGGAAGTTATCGGAGAAATCTATGTCGTTTGAAGGATATATCCCAGGGAGCACTTCAGAGATATCACGAAGAACTAGGACTGTTCCGGACTTGTTCTCCGGCAAGGGATCTGCCGCCGGTTCTATACCGGATTTACAGGTTAGGCCGAAGTTAACGAAGTTGCTGTTGAATGTGACGATTCAGCGCAGTCCAGGCCCTGTACAGGTGCTAATATCACCGGAATCAACCGTTCATGATCTCATCGCCGCCGCTGTACGGCAATACTCGAAGGAAGGAAGACGTCCGGCAATTTGCTCCACGGATTTCTCCGATTACGATCTTCACTACTCGCAGTTTAGCTTAGCCAGTAAGCACCGTTTGATTACACTTCCTTCAATATTCAGGGTTGAATCTGAGCCGTCCTAATTACTGCAATTTGATTGGACAATAAATTGATTAAATACTACTCCTATTGTTATTTGAATAATCTTACTCCACTAATTTCAGATCATTTGATTGGTGGATACAGGTTTGGACAGAGCAGAGAAGTTGATGGCGTTGGGAACAAGAAACTTCTTTTTGTGCCCAAAAAAGTTAGGCAGTGACTTAACGTCGTCGTCTTCAAGATGTAAAAAAGAAGCTCAAACTGAAATCAGTATAGATTTGCCTTGGCCTAAATTCATGGATTTCATGCTCTGAATAATATTTACAGCTTAACAACTAGGTGACTTTTTTTTTACTCCCATGAGTTCTCTAAGTTGATCAATCTCGCCATAGTTGTTATTAAAAAGGTCGAGATTGTTGTGTTGTACATAAATCACTAGTAGTATTTATTTTGGATAGTTATTTTGTAAATATCTCAAGTCGTTATGTAATATATATACCCATAGCCATAATGAAGAAATATGGTGGATTTAAAGGAGTTTATTCTTACTTGAAGTTTTGAATTTGAGTTATAAGGAGAAATTAAATCTCGTGTTCGAGTGATAAGTATTGAACAAGCATCGATAGGTGATAGAGAACGCTTTCTCTTTAAGATTCATATGATGCAAATTGAATTTAGTCAGGCTAATCGATGTTCCAAAAGTCGTATGCTAGGATCTAGTTGCTTTTTCCCAGATTATTTGCATACACAGTGGTCGGCTCATCGAATACAACTAATGGATTTGTTTTGGATACCTTGAAAAGACAGAAAATATAGAAATGGTCATCTTTCAATATATATATCCAATGGATTACTTCTCCATTTCATTTTTACTTAATCCCTGTATCAAAATAATTGTTTCCTTTTACTCTCTCAAATTTAGCAAATTAAAGAGTTTATTACTTCCTTCGAACTTCGTTACTACTTATATGCTGTCTTTACTAAAAATAGATGGTCTTTAATACATAAATGATAAAATGGGACGGAGGGAGTATTTCACAAAATTAATACATAAATAATATTATTCTTTCTATTTTAACCTTGAGAGTTATTAGCCTTAAATATGAATTTGATCAACATAGGATCAATCTACTCCCTCCGTTCATTTTTACCCTATTTGACTTGGCATACTCATAAATATTTTACCACACTATCCCTATTGAATGATATTTAGTATTAGGTCTTGGAAAATGATTTGAGAACAAATATTTAATGTTGAAGGTAAAACATGAAAAAAAATAGTTGTCTATCTTGATATGTCAAAAGTGACAAATAAAAATAAAAATCTATTTTAGCAATAAGTGACAAGTTAAAGTAAACAGAGTGATTAAATGATTAATTCATGATCATTGGTCAATTTAATTAATCAAAATAAATTAATTTATATTCATTTATTGAAACTTCACTTCAACGGAATACTAAATAAGGTACAATGGTATACATATATACATAATTTTTTAAGGGACGTAAAATCTAAAATAGTGACATATAAATAAGAATTGAGGGAGTATTCTTTTCTCATATTACCCTTAAGATTAAGTAACTGCATAATGTAAAAGTAGTAATCAAATTTAGAGTTTCAAAATATCATTAATAGAATTTATTCCCAAGTTTATTTAGTAAACTACACTTTTAATTAAATATCAAGTCAACAAGGGTCAAGTAATATAAAACGGATACCACTATTAAACAAACCAAACAAGAAAATAATAAGAATCGAAATTTTATACTACTCTATGATTAGACGAAAAAACTGATTTATCTCAACACAAAAATTTGATAATGCTACTTGCAATTGGAAACCTTACAAGTCATTCTCCACTTGTCTATTTTAAATCATTATATACCACTCTTCAAGGGAAGTAAAAACACCTTTAATTCGCCATAACTTCTACTTCTAGTATAGTAGTATAAGTGAAGGAAAATCAGAGGTTGATTTCTTGAAACAGCAACCAGATTTTTTTATTTTTTTTAAATGGATCGCTTAAGTTTCCTTATACATAAAGTTGCACATTTTACCATGAACTAGTTCTCTTTTTTTCTTTTTTACTTTTACCCCTTAACAATCAAACTTATGACTAGTAAAGTAGTAGGGTAAACGTTCTTTAGGAATTAAAGTCATGCATAAACATAACTTATGAAATATTATAATACTAAAATATAAACCCATACAATACGAAAAAGTCAAATACCAGCAATACAAAACAGGGACAAAAGTGGTAATGACTTTTTGGTCTATCTGTATGCTGAGCTGCAATTTTGATTAATTATAATTAGCAAGTTTATTTGGACATTAAGGTGGTTTGCCCGAGTGGTTAAGGGGGAAGACTTAAGATCTTCTGCACATAAGTGCGCGTGGGTTCGAACCCCACAGCCACCATTTTTTTCTTGTTCTTTTCATTCCTTCTCTTAATTTATCGTTTGCGGATGATTATCATGTTCTTTCTAATCTCTTCTGCTCAATTATTTTTCGGTCTAACTCTATTTTTGGACAGTCGTGCGACTGTCACACCAAGTTATTTGGCCATCTATGTGCTTCTCCAACTATTGCATCCTCACTCTCGCATATTGTCCAGCACGAAGGTCACTCCTATGAGTCCTACCTTGCCCATATATGTATCTTCATTTCCAATCTTATCTCTCTTAGTATATGCATACATTCATCTAAGCATCAACATTCTTAACATGTGAATTTATCATTTAGTCTCAATGACACATTCTTATTATATAAAACGTTAGACTAACCTTTATTTCATTCATTCCACTCCAATACGATAATTTCAATGTTTTCTTAAAGAAAAACAATAAACAAGAGGATACAATAGCAAGATGATTGACAATGCAAAAATCATGTTCTTTCTAATCTCTTCTGTTCAATTATTTTTCGATCTAACTCTATTTTTGGACAGTCGTGCGACTCTCACACCGAGTTATTTGGCCATCTATGTGCTTCTCCAACTATTGCATCCTCACTCTCGCATATTGTCCAACACGAAGGTCACTCCTATGAGTCCTACCTTGCCCATATATGTATCTTCATTTTCAATCTTATCTCTCTTAGTATATGCATACATTCATCTAAGCATCAACATTCTTAACATGCGAATTTATCATTTAGTCGCAATGACACATTCTTATTATATAAAACGTTAGACTAACCTTTATTTCATCCATTCCACTCCAATACGATAATTTTAATGTTTTCTTAAAGAAAAACAATAAACAAGAGGATAATAGCAAGAAAATTGACAATGCAAAATAATTTTTAAAAATTGCGTCTGCCGGGAGTCGAACCCGGGTCTATTGCTTGGAAGGCAATTATCCTAACCGTTGGACTACAAACGCTATTGCAGTATTTCAGTATGCAACTCACTTATAAATCAGTGTTATGGGTAGTTTGGTAGAGTGTATTAGTAGAAATAATGCATGTATTAATTTTGTGTATTAATTATTCCTTTATTGGTACACTTTTTCATGCTATGAATAACTAGTGTTTCCATTAGTTATACACTCTACTGTGTATTGAGGAGTGTATTTCTAATATCATAGATTTTTAGGTATTAGTAATGCATAGAGATTTAATACATGCATTAGCACAGTTAAAGACCCAATTAACCCTCGAAAACACTTTTTACATTTTTCCGCAATAATTGTGGAGAATACTTTTGTAAATAAATATTTTTATACAATGCCAACTATTTTTAATATATCAAACCAAACAATGCATAAGAAATGATCTATGTATAACTAATGCAAGCATAACTAATACAATCATTACTAATACATTCTATTAAATATTATTTTTATATACTCTTCCAAACGACTCAGTGTTCGATATGTGCAATCTTATTTTCTCTTTTTCCATTCTAATAAGAGAAAAATTAATCCAAAAAAATACTCTTACAATTTCATTCGTAGTTACAGATTACAACTTTTACTTCTTTTTGTATCTTATAGTTTATTTTGTTACCATTTACGCCGTATATTATGAAACTTCGTATAACAATGTCGACGACTGGACGCAATGAAAATCTAGACATTCGTGCACCTTTTAAATCTGATTTTTGGTTATCTTAGTTTTCTTTCCTCTATATTTTTTTTTAGTAAACTCATGTATATAACATGGTGTAAATAAGTGTTCTAAAAGGCGGAGGTGTGAGGCAAGACATTATATATAATATAGGACGAGACATAAATCCGAGATACGGGGAGTAAGTCTTATGGATCTACGTAGCGTAGTCTCATGTATATTCAATTTTATAATTTTATTACTAAGAAAATAAGTAAAAGTAAAACTTTCAATTATTTTACAAATAAATTTTAATAAATAATCTATAATATATAGAAAAAAAATATTATGATTACTATTTAAGAAATATCATTACACAAATAGTAAAAAATATAATTTAAAGCAAAAAAAGGTTTAAAAAAAAGCCTAGGGTGTACGCTTTTACACCCAGGACCTACATTTTTACGCTTGGAGCTTACGTCTCAAATTCTAAGACTTACACCCTATGAATCTACGTCTTCAATTTGCACTCCGGAGCGTTTTTGGTACGCCCCGCATAGGGGCTCGCCCCAAAAAACATTTTTGGAAACACCATTGTACATTATCAAAAAGTCTAATATAACGATTTTTTGAGATTATATTATTTCACCTTTAATAAAAAATATTTATATAAAAAATTTAGACGTTGAAATTGAAAATTCTTTTTACACACGCATTTGATTGAATCAAATTTATATTTGATATTTCTTAACAGCAATGACCATTTCATCTTAATAAAATATACGTCAACTTTAATTTTTGTGTACACATTAAAATAATTACACAAAGAGTGGACGGTAAAATGTAATATTTCAAACAAACTCAATAACTTTTACATAGAACATTTCCTCTTTTGCTTGATTTATTATTAGACACAGGGGAGAATTTATATGCTAAAAATGAAATATGTGAATTCGTGATGTTTTCATAGAATTAATTGTTTTATATGTATATATTTTATATAATTAATATATTATTATCTGATGACATCCATGTTACAAGAAAACTAAAGAATTTAATTGATTGAGTGTATGAGATATTTATCTAAAGGACTAATAAGGGATCAATTCACTCTTCATATATTTTTGGAAAAATTAGCTAACTAGTCAAAATCTCTAACATAATTATTAAAAACATCTCCATTTTAAAATAATTATTAAAAATGTCAATGTGTCAATATTTTAAAAAATATAGTGTATCCTAGTTTAGTTCCTAATGTATCTCACATTAATCACATGTTCTCTCTCATTTATTGTTTTTATAGCAAATTCTAAATTTATAATTATCTTCCTAAAATACATCATATTGTCACTGCTCATCAACTCCACTTTCTCTCTCTATTCATTATTTTTATAGCAAATTCTATATTTATAATTATCTTCCTAAAATACATCATATTGTCACTGCTCATCAACTCCACTTTCTCTCTCTATTCATTATTTTTATTGCCCTTCTCTCTGCTTCTAGATTCTTTCTTTTTCATTTTTTTCAAAGTGGAAAAAATCAAATAAAATATTTGCATCATATTCTCATTTTATCGGATAACTTCCTTTGGATTTGTATTTATTGGATTAATATCAGAATTTTTTAGTTTTGATTTGTATTTTTTTGGCCGTTTATGTATTTTTGTGTTCCAATTTATTCGACTTCAAAAACGTTTATTTAATAAATTTCCTTTTGAGTTTGATTTTTTAGTAAACCTCGTTACTATTTAGGGTAGGTTTTGTATTTTGATGTTTACATTTCTCCAATTTCAGTTAATATTTAATTTATTTAATTTCATACTTAATTTGTGTTCATATTAGTATTGTCAGTTGTATTTTTCAATGTCAATTGTATTTTCAGAATATTGTATTTATTTAAATGAAATTAGAGACGACTAAAATGATATATATTCTTACTTAAATTGTATTCATATTAGTATATATGTTGTATTTTTTAAATTTTAATTTTTTTTTTAGCAATATTATATTTATTTAAGTATATTGTATCCATGTGCATTCAAATCAATCATTTTGTATGTTATGTTCAAATTCAGTTATCAATTATATTTGTATTCAAAATAAATGTATTTTGTATGTTGTATATCAATTATTTGTACTCATGTAATTTTATTTTTAGCTTTTGATTAAACAAAAAAAAAGTATTCTAAACTGATTTTGTATTTTAAAAGTTGTATTTCAAAAATTATATTCTAAAAGTTGTTTCCTAACTGTTGATCAAATTCATTGTTCACTTTTATTTGTAACTTTTGATTTAAGAAAAAGTTGCATTCTAACCTGATTTGTATTTCAAAAATTGTATTCTAAAAGTTGTTGTCTATAATTGTTGAACAAATTTTTATTTCAATCAAATTTATACTCCAATCATTCAATATATATAATCATAATAATTCAATAGAGAATAGGGATCACATCATCAAAATTGTATTCAAAATAAATTTGTATTCTAATAATCCAATACATAATATCATCAAATTTGTATCCAAACTAATTTGTATTCCGATTATTCAATATACAATATCACAACAATAAATTTGTATTTGAATAAAATTTTGAAAATCAACTGTCATGTTGCATCACCCCTAATTTTGATGAATTCTTTGAGATAATACCAGATCGATTATATCTTGAAGAACAAATGTAATTTTTTGATTGTATATTTCAATTAGCTTCTTTGATCGATCTTTGATTTTGTGTTTTGTAGGAACACCGATGATAAATTGCTTCAATTTTGTATTTCAAAATTGCTTCTCAGATCGATCAACAATTTTGAATTTTCCAGGAAAAATGATGATGAACAAATGCAATTTTGAATTTTAACGATGAAGAACATAATTTTGATTGTTATGCAATTTTGTATTTTTTAGGAAAGAAGGATGATGAACTTTTTTTTACAATAGATCCATGACTCTTGACAAATAAAAATAAAAATTCTTACAGGAGATTTATCCATAGACGATGATCAATCGACTTGACTTCTACGAAGAATGATAATTATCAATGGAGAATCGAAAATCGATAACGGAATTTGAATAACAATTGATTAATTCAAAATTTTGTTATCCAACGAAAAGTGGGGTAAATCAACAAAAACTTAAATTCAATCTCAATGGAGTATTCGAAAATGGACATTGGAAATATGCAGAACAATGGTGAAAGACATTTGAAAGAACAAGAGAGAGATGACACTTCGTATTTTTTCAATTGTGACTGATTATAGATTTAAGCGATTTTTACCTTTTTTGAATTTTTTCTCCCATGATTTTCTCCATTCTGTTGTTAAAGATTTGTATTCTTTCAAATTAAATAAATTAAATAAATACAAAAATTAGCCTTATAGCAAACCAAAATATTGACATTTTAAATAAATATTAAAAATGTTGACTATGGGTCCTATTAAATGCTAAAATATTGTTGTTTTGAAAAAATTTCCTACATTTTTTCCTTCTATTTTTAAGGGTACGCTCATATACTAAATTTTTTAGATCCACCTCTAAATTCAGATGGACACAAAGGAGGAAACATATTTTCCCTTCATCAAAATATTTCATTTTGGATGAAAAGCCCATTAGAGAGAGCCCAATATAGATATGGGTAATTCATTGTGGAACAAATTTGTTTTTGGCCTTTTAGGCCCAAGACTTGTAGAGGTATACTTTTTTGAGAAAAGTTCAGAAATAGCAAATATAATAGGAATAATAAGGCTTTAATAGTTATAATTTCGATAATTGCGCTCTATAGTTATAGTTTTGATTGTTATGGAGGCTACGGTTGTATGTTTCTGCCCGTTTGTATATTTCGCTTGTGAATTTACAAATAGGGTAAGTATATACAAATTATGTATTTATACATTTAGAAATTTTCAGAACTCTGTTTGTATATTTCACTTGCCTATATACAAACATGGTAATTTATTATGAATGTTTCATAAATCGTATACAAATAGCTAGGGTAAGCATATACAAATCTAGATTTATACAATCACGAACCGAATTATACAAATTCTGAATTTATACAAATCTGCGAATTATACAAATCAAACTAATAGCAAGATTGGGCAAAATTGTAGCTGCGAATTAAATTTTTTCCTAAATAGTAGCTATAGCATTTAATATGATTTAAATATTTGTTATTCTGCACAATTTCCCCTACTTTTAAATGAGTTCAGGTTTACTTCAAGCTAATAACATGATTTTTAATTCTGTATGTTATTTAATTTTATCTTTTATTACTTGTGAATTCAACACATAAATCCAATGTCAATGAATGAAAAATTAACATAAATAAAAAACATAAATTTTATTTCATTTCATATGATGATAAACATACTGAAATGTAAAATTAAAATCATAGATATGATTATCAAGACCTAGTCGATCAAACATCGAAACTTGACGAAGAATTTTACTCATCCTTTGCAGGAGCCAAATCACTTCCAAGGATTTCATATGGAAAAACAGCACCACGCTCCTTTTGTTGCTTCGCCTCAGCTTCAACTTTCTCCTTTGCCGCTATCAAGAGTCTTTTCAGTTGTTGAAGCTCATGACGCTTCAGTTCTTCCATGGGAGTTTTTAGCAACCTTTCAAAGCTGGTAGACTCCATCTTGATTTCCACAGCTAAACTTTACTTTGAGGAAGTAAGAAAATGTGATATAGAATATCAATATCATGGGTGTATTTATAGTCTTAGAAAGCCACATTATTTGGTAAAAATGAACTCATGAACAATAATTATGTTGCCATAATCAGTGGTAGAATATCTTAGATCCCTTCTTATTTGTTTTCAGTTGTGAAAAATTTATGTATAGTAATTTAGTGCATTTCCAAGTTTAGATCTTTTGTATAACTTATTTGACCCTCAATTTTGGACCTTCATATTTTCAATTAATTGGTCAACCTTCTTCAATTCAAAATATAGCAAAATAAATACTTATAAAGGTAAAAAAAAATTAAAAATCATTTTGACTTTTGTTTTGTCGTTTTAAGCATAAT
>JAJOOS010032231.1:0-11143 GCA_029582725.1 Solanum chiquidenum
TTAAACTAACTATTTTTACTTTGTTGAAATTAAGAAGCTTATTGATTAATCTATATTAATTCATCTTGCTTAATTACTAGTCGAACTTATTCTAATCAACTAAGTTTGACTACATTTGGCTTTAATTTAGATTCATTTGGCCAAAGTTTAAATCCAATTCTAGCTTAATCAATTTTTAAAGGACCAAATTTTTGGTCCTTTTCTCAAATTTGACCAAAATCATGGCCCAACATTCCATGTCCAGCAAATATACACGTACAGCAGCCCACAACCGACCCATTCCAGCAAAAGACAACCAGCATACATACAGCAGCCCATATCCAACAATATAATACCAAAATAAATAACAACACAATACCAAAACCGACCCCTACACTGTTCTTCTTCTCCAGCAGGTTCAGCAAGCCCAGAAACGCACCAGCAGTCCAGCAAGCAGTCTGCGCGTCCCTCTCCGTCGTACGATTTGTGCAGAGAAAAGCAACCACGCGTCTGTCCTTATTTCTTCTTTCGGAATGGGACAAAAATTTAGAAAAAAAGGTGTTTATCTCAAATGGTGAAAGATTTGAGGGATTTGAATTTGAAATTTGTCCCTGCTTGTCCCGAATTTTTCGTCCGTTTTCCCCCCAAAAACGAACCCAATTGCTCTTTTATATGAGTGGCTTGTTGTTCACTGATGGGGGAGAGAAAAAAAAAAGATTTTTAGTGGATACTTAGAAATTAAAAGCAGTATCATTAGAGAAAAGACAGAGGTTCTTTTGGAGTCGAAATAAACCCAAATTCGATAAGTGAGAGAGAGAACACTTAAGTTCCGATTTTGGTATTGAGCTTGCCGTTCTTTACTATTTTCTTGTAGTCTCATTTTGGTGGTGGAATCGACCTCGTAGTTGGCTCGTAGTTGTCCCTGTTCGCTGCCCGAAATAAGGTAAACTCTTCGCATCTTTATACTGCGTCACTTAGCTTTCTTATCAATTCTTGACTAGTCATTCGTAGTATTATTGGGTTTATACATTAGAATTTAATTGTGGTGATGATTTTAGTTCAAATGTTCTTCCTTTGTGCCTACTATTATAAAGTATCAAGGATATTCACATAATTTCAACAGGTTTCTCTGTCCATGAATGCCGAATCGACTCAAAAATGTGAATTTAGTTGTTGTCTGCTTCTTTTACTAATTCTAAAATGCTCTTCTATAAGGTTACCGGTTAAATGTCATTCATAGTTCGAAGTCGTTCAAACCTGGATTTATTTCTAGCTCTTCCCTTCATTATTGTTGTTGGCTGTCCAAATTTTATTTTGGTATCCATGATCAATCGGTCTTAATGAAATTTACATAATGAGGTACACTAGTTTGCAGTTTGTTGCTATTACAGTCGTAAATCAAGTTCTTGCTCGAGTCTGCTTTGAGTGTGTTCGGTTTCAAAGATGTTTAGTTTCGGTTTCGTGTTGAAGACCGACCTGTGGTTGCTTTATTCATGTTTTCTTCGTTTTTCATAGTTGTAACATGACTAGTTTGGAGGTGGTCTACCGGTCTTAGTTTATCTTTACTTGTTATGAATCTGTAATAATAAGCAAATGTGTTCAATTTGTTTATTAAGTTTTAAGAATGTGCGAAATGTCATAATCCGACGTCCCAATTCTCCATTCACTTCGAGCCCCCTCTTTGCTTGTCAATTCGTATTTCTCTTTCTCTTCAAATATCTGGTGTTTAGCTTCACTTAAATGCATAAAATATGTCGGATTAAGTGTCAAATGCGTCGTTTTTTTTTTGTGCTTATAAAAAATTGGAATGAGTCACTTGGATTTGATGTTGAGCTACATGTATGGTATTATTGGTACGTGAGGCCATTTGATGAATCACCATGAAGTCTCTGGAAATTGTGTCTATCTTGTTGAGATTTCTATTTATTTATTTTTATTCATTTAATATTTTTGTATTCTATATGTTTTGAATAGTAGCTATTAATACTGTCGTTTTCTCCATTTGTGAGATATTTGCAATAACTCTCTTAAGGGGTCATGTTATCAATTATGGGAAGGATTTAAGATGGGCAAGTTGAGAAATTTTTGTTGCTCGTGCTTTTGTCCTTTGCTGCTACATCGCCTCAATATAATAGTTATTCCTAGTTGCTCATGCTCTTACTTAAATGTTTTCGTATGATCACTTAGAAGATCTCTCATATACTGATTTGCCTTCCTCTTCTTTTTTGTATGTAATTTTATCCGAGTCCTTTTGGGACTTCACTTCCACATTCCAAGAGAGCCGTAAAGACTCAGATTCCTTCATCGAGTCAACAAACCAGCCCTAAGAATCGAAGAACATGTTCCCGAAAATTTGATGAACAGGATTGGAGCTGATACGGGATTGTATACACTAGTGTATACGGAAATGGGCCTAAAGGCCCCCATATTCAGTTTTGTATTTTGTTGTCGGGGCCTAAGCCCTTTTATTTTAATTATCATCTTGTTAGTTTAGGACAGGTACTAATTATTGAGCCTTTGGATCCAAAACTGAATTAGGCCCAAGTACTGGCCCAGGCGGACAGATAACCAGACTTGGGCCTAACTCTCTTTCCCTCTTTACTTTATTGCGCTCATTTACTTACTAGTATTTGTCGTTAGTCTTAAGGTCGAAAAATTCAAATTCCCGAAAGACGCCTATTTTGATTTAACAATTTAACTGAATCAGTCATCTCTTAACAAAACTCAAAGGAATAATTTTGCAAGATAGCTCACTTAGATAATATTTAACTATTTCCTCTTTTCCCCTAAAAAAGTTTTAACTATAAAATAGTTAAATTTCGCAAGTCAAGTTAAGTTAAAATTATTTTAGCCAAGTAGTTAATCGTCGGATAACCACATTAATGGATATTCTAGGTGCTTTAAAAACCTTCCTAGAATATTAATAAGAACCTCGAACCCCCTTTAAATATTTTTCATTAGATTTACTGTTTTAATCTTTTGAAAAAATAATTTTCTTGATTTTTCTCAAAAATTAAGTGGCGACTCTTAAACCAGTCTTAGTAATATTTCTAATAAAACACTATTTCTCCACTATTTTAAAATTATATTTATTACTTTTATCATATAAAAAAAAAGTAATTTTTTTTCATTTTATACTCAACATTAATTACTTATTTATTTTTGAGAATCTTCGTATTTCAATTGATTAACTACCTAAAATTTAACTTTATCAGTGAATGTTCGATTCTCCAGATTTTAATCCCCTCCCCTATTTTTCTTTTCTCAACCACAATTTTATTTTTTGTCTTTTAAAAAAAGGTTATAGCGTTGAAAACCCCTTCTTAGATGCCTAAATAGAAATAGCTGAGAAAGAAAGACATAAAACGCATTTGGCGGATGCGATTTATGTATAAATTTTTGTCTCTTCTTATTTATTGTTGAAGTTACTTTATTACCCCTTCCGTTTAATTTTATTTGTCCACTATTTTTAAAATATAGTTATTTATTTTATTTATTACTTTTATCATATCAAGAAAAAAAAAATCTCATTTTATACTCAACATTAATTGCTTATTATTTTTTTTGAGAATCTTCGTATTTCAGTTGATTAGCTATCTAATGTTTAATTTTATCGGTGAATGTTAGATTCTCCGGGTTATTAATCCCTCCCTTATTTTAGTCACTTTCATAATGAGGCTATATCAATTTTAAATAACAAAATTGAAGGGTATATCAGACCTTTTTTCCTTGAAAATTCAATTTACTTAGCCGAACAACACAAAGATCAAAATCGAAATAAGATATTAACTCATAGATCAAAACAGCTATTTCCCCTTTTCTTTGTTAAAAATGAACACAGGGAGTACCTTTTCATATTTATGACTAAAGATAAGGATAAAAATAAAATATTAATTATATTTTACTTTTTTTAAAAACAAATTAGATCATTTATTTTTAATAAGAAGGATTAGTAAAATGAATATGTCCCTACAGTTGTAATTGAAAACAGTGTAGTTAATTAAGACATATAATGACATTAAAGTAAGGCATTTCTTAATGAAGAAGGAGAGGTTAAGAATAAAATTAAAGAGCCAAAAGACAAAAGAGAAAGGTAAAGTATCCAATGCCTAATTAGAATATTAGGGAAAAGAACACAAATGTCCATTAAAAGGTAAAGTATTTTCCTTTAACATCTTTATTTACTTTAATGTCCAGCCAAAGTAATTATTATTGGAAGTGCTAGTTTCTTCTTTTTGAGTTTGAAACTATAGAAGAAAATGACATAATTTGTGATCGTTTTAGATTCAAACCACGTGTCATGATCTGATTCGTCCTTTTTGCCAATGCTTTTTTCCCCATACAAGGGGAACATTATTTGTTCCTATAGTACATTACCAAAGTCATAATCTTTAGGCTGTTACTTGTTAGAAAGAAAACTCATTCCTACTTCATCAAATATAATATCTGCATCACAATAAACAACTTTATAAGATCACTCAAGTTGCTAGCTTTACTAGCTAATTTCACCTCATTTAACTAAGAATTCTGAATGAATTAGCAGGGTAATAAAAACATGTCCAGAAGACAATACAAACGAAATTTATCATAAATTGACTAGTTTTATACGCGCTGTTAGCTTATAACCACAGCCATTTTACATGATCAGGACACACAACCAGCAATATAAAAACAAATATTATAACATAGTATTTGGTATAGCCACAAGCCAAAGTTGCTTTTGTAGTTTGTAGCATTTTAGTCTTTCTCTTCTTTCTGTGTTTTCAAGAAAGAGCTCAAGGCAAGTGTTAAAGCAGATGATGATCCGATTAAAGCCGCCTGCAGCAAGCACAGCGCCTGTCATAGAAATCATGGTGTTATTTTTTTCGTTACAATTTAAAGCAATGCAATTAGTTTTTAGGTTGAGCCAAGAAATTACCTCTGCCTTACCAATGGAGATCACTTGCTCTTCAATGTCAAAAAAAGTTACATTTAGTTCTTTGAGAAAGCCAAAAGTTGATGTAGAACACATAGGTTTGACTTCTAAATCGTCCGAAACGATAAACAAGGAAGGTGACTTTGTGAATCTGCCAAATTCACTTCTGCCACCACTTACATCTCTTGGATCTATGAGTCTATTATCTGGAAGTTCCACTAAAATTGGAAGCAACTCATTCTGGCATTCATGTTTTGGTGGAACACCAGGATTGAGTAATCTGTTTTGGTAAGAAGAATAAGAAAACCATTGTGACTCCAAATCCGCTACACTTTTATACAAGTTGTCTATGCATCCTAGTCCAGAAATCCCGTTTAGAGTTTTGATCACTGATCCAATAGGAAAAGTGAGGAAACTGAACAGAAAATCGACAAATGAATCCTTTGCTTCAGCATACAGTATCTTGTTCCTAGACTTGCTTAATACTAGCTTCAGGTTTATTTTACTGGAGTCTACGGTTTTCAAATCAGAAAACACTTGAGAAATTATTGGCTTAGTACTCATGATGTTCATGTTGTCAACTATAGCTTGCTTGTTCATAAACACCTCAGTTAAGGGAGATTTTGAGATCAGTGAACAAATGAGCAGTTTTAATATCTGGACAAAGAAAAACGAAGAAAAAGGCACGTGAGAAAACATCAAAAAGAGGAAAAGAAAAATCCCAATAGCATTAGATGTTGCCCCTTTCTATAACATCAAACTGTTTTCTCATACCTTCTTATTCAAAGATTACCAAGGTGCTTTTACTATCATTTGATTCAGATATCTTTTAAATCAAAATTTTGTAATATGCATGCCTGTTGTTTTCAAATCGGTGGTACATATAATACAGAAAACACTCATTCTTAAACTGACATACCATGTTTCCACATTCTGCTGATCTAACTTTTCCAATTTTATCATTTGCGGCTAGATGGAACAAGTACACCGTTGGCTATGTGAATCTTTATTGACTATGTTGCTCCATTAAACTTCATTTTAGTCCACTAACATATAATCTCTGATATGACTATACATACGACTACTAGAATTCATATAAATCCATTGCTTTCATTGCATACTATTTTTCTCTAGGTATGCATGAATTCAGAGTTGATTTCTATAACTCAACTTAAAAGGAAGGTAAGACGGACAAATCAAAACGGAAGGTATTGTTACTCGTATTAGTTTAGTGACCATATGAGAAATCAACATCATGGATTCATTACTCTAGATTGCTTATTGAAAATATAGCAATTAATAATAGCAAAAAGCAAGATCCTTACCTCCTCCTTGCCAACTTCCACAAACATCTCCTTTATCTGGTTCATGTGATTGTAGCCAAGATCAGAAAACAATTGCACAAGAGAAATTGGAGAACCAGGTAATACTCTTAAGTCATCACTTATTATAAACTTTATCCCTCCCCTCACAAAAACACCTGAATAATCATTTGTTGGATTTTTAATCTCTGAAAATACCTCCTTAGTTGTCTTCCCTCCACAACTACATTTAACATTAACTAACCAGCTCTTGTTTGAGCAATAGATATCATGGCATTTGAAGTACTTGTTGGAAACAGAATCATCTATCTTCACTTTCAACTTTAAACAATCTTCAATACATGGATTTCTTGGATTTAAAAGTATTGACTTGCAATTTTCTGTGCAAAGATGGTTAACACTAAGATTTTCAACACTTTTGTATAAATTGTTCATACAAGTAGGAATCTTTGGCATTGGCTGGTTGTTGTTGGTTAGTCTGATTATTGTTCCAATTGGAAAAGTGAGGAAACTGAATAATATATCCACAAAATCCTTGTTGGCTTCAGCAGCAATAACTCTTTTGTTCTTTTCATCTATCAAAAGCTTTAGGGGAACTCTGCATTCTTGATCATTAGCAGCCATTTGAATAGTTTGGTTAGTCTTTCTTTTTTGTTGAACAAAATGTTTTAACTTAGGAATGGGAGTGAAAGGTTTGTAGGAATATAAAAAGGTGTGTTTCTTATGATATAAGGAAAGAGTTTAATGCTTTTCATTTTCATTTTCATTTAAGAATATTAACTAAAGGTTAATTAAGACTGATATTGGTGACATCAAAGTAAGGCATTTCTAAAGAAGAAGGAGAGGTTAAGGATAAAAGTTAAAGAGACAAAAGAGAAAAGAGAAAAGAATCCAATGACTAGTTATACCATAAAAGTATTAGGGAAAAGATTAGATATGTCCATTAAAGGTAAAGTATTTATTTACTTTAATGTCCACCCAAAGGAATCATTCAAAGTGCCAATTTCTCCCTTCTTTGATTTGACGTTAGCGTGACTCAATCAACAGTCGACTCTGCGTTACAGTTTTGATGTACGGGGGAAGTGAGGGCAAGTTTTGAGGTTAAACACAAGAAGCTAGGCAAGTGAGTGTAAACACAATAAAAATACTGGCAAAAGTAATACTAGTGTTTGCTAACCAGCCTGAGAAAATCTTAAGTTAGACTTCACGTCTTCGTCTATATGCTTCTTCAACATGTGATTTAGGCCCACTGTCAAAGCTGATAATGATGACATTGAAGAGACCTTCAGCAAGCTTAATGCTTCTGACTCGCCAACGCTGATCACTTGTTCTTCAACATCATATAAAGACCATGTTTGTAGACTTTCTTACTGTTAGCTTCACCTCTAATTTCTTTGTGTTAAGACTTGTTCCATTTTCGGGAATGGATGACAAATTTCCAAACTCAGTCATTGGGATGGTGTCGAATCTTGTTTTTTTATTATATTTTATTCGGCTAGTGTTAGAGTGGGTAAAAATCTCACGTTGGTTGGGGAATGGACTGATGGTCTTCTTATGGACTTGGGCAAACCTCTTCTCAAGAGCTAGCTTTTGGGGTTGAGTTAGACCCAGATGCCATATCTTTACATGGTATCCGAGTCAGGTCCATCTGTGTTTGGGCTCCTGGTCCACGCTCCAATTGGGTGTTAAGAATAGAACCAGGGGACAATGGTGTTTATCGGAAAAAATTGTCATTTTGATTAAGAGTAAAAATTTGTAAAGAAGGGTTAAAGATAGGTTGGTTAAGGTAGATCAAACTCATTTCTTTTCGGCTAATAAGAGGACATTATTTGTTCCTCTAGTATAGTACCAAAGTCATAATCATTAGGTTGTTATTTGTTAAAAAGAAGGCTCATTCCTACTTCATCAAATATATTTGTAGCATCACAAAAACTTTATAAGATCACTCAAGTTGCTAGCTTTACAGGCTAATTTTACCTCATTTAATTAGGAGATCTGAATAAACTTGCAGTGCAATAAAAAATTGTCCAGAAGGCAATACAAACTGAATTTATCATAAATTGACTAGTTTTATACGGGCTGTTAGCTTACCACAGCTATTTTCCTTTATCAGGACTCACAACCAGCAATATAAAAACAAATATTAGAACATATTTTGGTATAGCCACCAAGCCAAGTTGCTTTTGTAGTTTGTAGCATTTTAGTCTACCTCTTCTCTCTGTGTTTTCAAGAATGAGCTCAAGGCAAGTGTTAAAGCAGATGATGATCCGATTAAAGCCGCCTGTAGCAAGCACCGCGCCTGTCATAGAAATCATGGTGTTAATTTTTTTTCGTTACAATTTAAAGCAATGCAATTAGTTTTTAGGTTGAGTCAAGAAATTACCTCTGCCTTACCAATACAGATCACTTTCTCTTCAATGTCAAACAAGGGTACATTTAGTTCTTTGAGTAAACCATAACTTGATGTAGAACACATAGGTTTGACTTCCAAATCATCCGAAACGATAAACAAAGAAGGTGACTTTGTGAATCTGCCAAATTCACTTATGCCACCACTTATGTCCCTTGGATCTATAAGTTGATTATGATCTGGAAGTTCGACAAAAATTGGAAGCAACTCATTCTGGCATTTATGTTTTGGTGCAACACCAGGGTTGAGTAATCTGTTTTCGTAATAAGAAAAAGAAAACCATTGTGACTCCAAGTCCGTTACACTTTTATACAAGTTGTCTATGCATCTTAGTCCAGAAATCCCTTTTAGAGTTTTGATTACTGATCCAATAGGAAAAGTGAGGAAACTGAACAGAATATCGACAAATGAATCCTTTGCTTCAGCATACAGTATCTTGTTTCTAGACTTGCTTAATATTAGCTTCAGGATTATTTTTCTGGAGTTTACGGTTCGCAAATCAGCAAACACTTGAGAAATTATTGGCTCAGTACTCATGATGTTCATGTTGTCAACTATAGCTTGCTTGTTCATAAACACCTCAGTTAAGGGAGATTTTGAGATCAATGAACAAATGAGCAGTCTTAATATCTGGACAAAGAAAAATGAAGAAAAAGGCATGTGAGAAAACATCAAAAAGAGGAAGAATGATTTCTCATACCTTCGTATTCAAAGATTACCCTTCATCTGAAAGTGCTTTTACTGTCATTTGATTAGGATATCCTTAGAATCCAAATTTAGCACTATGCGCCTGTTCTTTTCGAAGCAGTGGTACTTACAATACAGAACATTCATTCATAAACTGACATACCATGTTACCACATTCTGCTGTGCTACGTTGTCCATTTTTATCATTTGAAAACATTTTTTTTGCTATCTGTATATCTGCTATGCCTATTCTAAACTTATCTAAGTTAGCTACTTCAGTCACTTTTCTTGTTGGAAAAAATTGTACTTTTGAATCTTGTGGTTGTAAAGATATGACACGTGAGTCTAACTCAATAGCTCATAAGGGGATGATTGCTCAAGTCCATACAAGCAGACTACTAGTCTATTCTCCAACCAATGTGAAACTTTAACCGTTCTAATTGAGAAATCAATAAATTAAAGCATTAACAGAAAAAAGCAAGATCCTTACCTCCTCCTTGCCAACTTCCACAAACATCTCCCTTATCTGATTCATGTGATTGTAGCCAAGATCAGAAAGCAACTGCACAAGAGAAATTGGAGAACCAGGCAATACTCTTAAGTCATCACTTATTATAAACTCTATTCCTCCCTTCATAAAAACACCTAAATAATCATTTGTTGGATTTCTAACATCTGAAAATATCTCTTTAGATGTCTTCCCTTCACAACTACATTTAACATTAACTAACCAGCTCTTGTTTGAGCAATTGTCATTAGAGCATTTGAAGTACTTGTTAGAAACAGAATCATCTATCTTCACTTTCAACTTTAAACAATCTTCAATACATGGATTTCTTGGATTTAAAAGTATTGACTTGCAATTTTCTGTGTAAAGATGGTTAACACTAAGATTTTCAACACTTCTGTATAAATTGTTCATACAAGTAGGAATCTTTGGCATTGACTGGTTGTTGTTGGTTAGTCTGATGATTGTTCCAATTGGAAAAGTGAGGAAACTGAATAATATATCCACAAAATCCTTGTTGGCTTCAGCAGCAATAACTCTTTTGTTCTTTTCATCTATCAAAAGCTTTAGGGGAACTCTGCATTCTTGATCATTAGCAGCCATTTGAATAGTTTGGTTAGTCTTTCTTTTTTGTTGAACAAAATGTTTTAACTTAGGAATGGGAGTGAAAGGTTTGTAGGAATATAAAAAGGTGTGTTTCTTATGATATAAGGAAAGAGTTTGATGCTTTTCATTTATTACGTCGGTTCATTTTACTTGTCATATTTTATTTTGCACACCTCTTAAAAAGAAATATTAAGATAGATGGTGACATCAAAGTAAGACATTTCTTAAGGAAGAAGGAGAGGTTAAGGATAAAAGTTAAAGAGACAAAAGAGAAAAGAGAAGAATCCAATGTGTAATTAGACCATAGAAATATTAAGGAAAAGAATAGATATGTCCATTAAAGGTAAATTATTTATTTGAGCATATTATGAGAACATGTTTTATTCTAAGTAAAAATCTTAGAGAGGCGTATCTGTTACATATTCACGAAATTTATCATTTTGATTGTGTGTGTAAACACGGTTATACAATATATATTTTTTTCTTCTCTTCTTTTTCTTTTTCTTATTTTTTTTTTATATATATTATTATACAAGTTTATACAAAGTTATACATCATTAATATACTGTCACGACCCGATTTCTCAAGTCATGATGGCACCTACTATAACCCACCAGCAGGTAAGCCAACCCGTAACCCGGAACAACTAGTAATGGGTCTGAGGGTAGAAACTAAACAAGAGTAGGCAAATAACAATATAAACAGGTGGAAGCAAA
>JAJOOS010032232.1:0-10102 GCA_029582725.1 Solanum chiquidenum
CCCCTTGATTATGCTTATCGCTTATGGTCATTTTATTTGCTTCCGCGACCAAGGATGTGTTATGATATGCTATGAGGCTTGTTTGGGGTTCCTTCGGGTTCCCCATTCGCCGGTCACGTCTAGGCCCTAGGCTTAGGTCGTGACACCTGTGCGCATCGGCCAACGATGGGCGACATCGACCAAGGCGTGCACACTTCAACCTGGGCATGTGCACATCTTGTAAACAATGTCGGCCAACGGCATGCAACATCAGTCAAGACCTGCATGCATCAGCCGTGGCGTGTGCGCATCGGGTGGGCGTCACCGTGTGTGGCTTGCGCGCATATGACAATGACATGCGACATCAGCCAAGGCCTGCACGCATCAATCGTGGTTTGTGCTTATCTGGAAAATGACGTCAGCAAATGGCATGCAGCATCAACCAAGGCCTTCACGCATCAGTCGTGGAGTGTGCGCATTGGCTGGGCAACATAATATGTGGCCTGCGCGTATCGGCCAATGACATGCGACATTTACCAAGGCCTACACGCATGAACCGTGGCATGTCCGCATCAACTGAGAGACATCGACCGTGGCATGTGTGCATCGGCCAGGCGATGTCGCCCAACGGTAGGCGACATTAGCCAAGGTTTGCACGCATGGGACGTGGCCTATGCGCATCTGGCAAACGACATCGGCCAACGACATGCAACATCGGCCAAGGCCTGCGCGCATCAACTGTGGCGTGTCCACATCGGCTGGACGACATCGATCGTGGCCTGCGCGCATCAGTCAATGGCAGGCGACATCGACCAAGGCCTACACGTGTCAACCATGGCGTGTGCGCAGCGGCTGGGCGACATCAGTCGTGGCCTGCGCATAGGCTAGGATACGTCTGCCCAACGGCAGGCAGCATCGGCTAAGGCCTTTACGAATCTGACGTGGCATGTGCGCATCGGGATAGCGACGTCACCAAACGGTAGGCGGCATCAACCAAGGCCTTCACGCATCAACCGTGGCATGTGAACATTAGATGGGAGACATCGGCGTCGGCCAACGACAGGCGGCCTAAACCAAGGCCCGCACTCATCTGACGTGGCATGTGCGCATCAGGCAAGCGACGTCGGCCAATGGTAGGAAGCATTAGCCTAGTGTTGTTGGCATCATCCGTGGCGTGTTCGCATCGTTTGGGCGACATCGGCAAACGACAGGCAACATCAACAGATTTTTACGCGCACCTGACAGGGCCTGTCCGCTTCGGGTAAGCGACGTCGGCCAACAGCAGGCGTCATCGACCAGGTGACATTGGTCGCTGATGCACACATCGGTTGTGGCCTCTGCACATCGCTCAGTCGACGTCGGCCGTGGCCTGTGCACATCACTCAGTCGTGATTGGGCGTGGCCTACTCGAATCGCCCTTGGCCTGCACACAACGGTCAGCCGACGTCGGATGTGGCCTGCCCGCATCGCCTTTATCCTGCACATAACAGTCAACCAACGTCGGGCGTGTGCTACAACTATTGTCCTTGCCCTGCGCATATTGGTAAGCCAACGTCGGACGTGGCCTGCTATTATTGTCCGTAGCGTGTACACATCGATCTATCGACGTCGAATGTAGCCACGCTGCATCCTTCATGGCTTGCACACATCGGTCATCCGACTTCGGAATTATCCTGCCAGCTTCATCCGTAGCCAGCACCCATCGGTCTGTCGATGTCGGACAAAGCCTGGCCGCATTGTCCATGGCCTGGGTAACTCGATCATCCAACGTCAGACGTGGCCTGCCCACATAGCCTTTGGCCTGCAACAACAGTCAGCTAACATCGGACGTGGGCTTCCACTATAGTCGTGGCCTGCACACATAGATCAACCGATGTCGGACATGGGCTGCTACTATCGTCCGTAGCATGCACACATCAGTTTGCCAACGTCGGACCTGGCCTGGCCGCATTGGCCTTGGCCTGCACACATCGGTCAGTCGACGTCGGACGTGTCCTGCCAACATTGTATGTAGCCTGCACACATGGGTCTGTCGATGTCTGACGTGGCCTGCCCGCATCGTTTGTGGCTTGCACTTGTTAGACGAGAAACGTCGCACGAGGCGATATTGATCGAGGTCAAGTCGACAACATGCGGAAGTCCATGCCGTACAAAAATCAAAAGACTTTGAAACACCCTTCATGCATAACAACATATTCATCTATTTTCCATTATCTATTCTCAACGTTTCCGCCTCACGTGGTTCATTCGTACCAATCTTCATTACTTTTATGGTTCGTACGATATTGAAACAATTTTTATTTGTACAAATATGTACTCTATCAATAGTTTCACATGTTTAGAAGTGTTTTCGATCATTTTCATTTTTTATTTTTTTTTATTCATTTTTTAAATTTATTTTTACGGTTTTTTATTTTTTATGTCACATTTTAAAAACTAAAATTTATGAAATTATCGAATTTAAGGTTACCATATTTATTTGTGAAATTTTTAATGTTATTGTTTTATTTTTTCATATTTTTCCTATTTTTTATTAATTAATTACTTATTTTTGAGTTTAACGAGAAAATAAAAATTAAAAAACAAATTGATCAAATTTTTGAATGTAAGGTTACTACATTTATTTGTGAATATTTTGTGTTAATTATATATGTTTTTTGACATTTTTCCTGTATTAAATTAATTAATTACTCATTTTCGGGATTTGCCAAAAAAAATAAAAAATTATTTATTTAATGAAATTGTTGAATTTAAGATTTCTATATTTATTTGTGAATTTTTGTCGTTAATTTTATATTTTTATCATATATTTCCTATTTTTTATTAATTAATTATTCATTTTCGGGATTTACCGAAGAAATCAAGATTAAAAAAAATTGTTGAAAACTATATTTATATATATATACATAAACGTTATTTGTGGAACTTAATGTGTGTTTGTTACTTAAAACATGCATATTTGGGTTGTACATGTTCATTATGATTCTCTAGAAAAACGATGCCTACTCCTCTAAGTCAGAATACGCACAACGGAATCAAGAGCTCCAAGTAGGCCATGCATCGGAAGTGGCATGTGGGAATCAGGCAAGCTGCTTCGGCCAACGGTAGGCGGCATCAGCGAAGGCATGCACACATCGGACGTGGCATGTGCGCATCTGGCAAACGATGTTGTCCAACGACATGCAACATCAGCCAAGGCCTGCGCACATCCACAGTGGCGTGCGCGCATCGTCTGGGCGTCACCGACGTGGCCTGCACCCATCGGCCAACGACAGGCCACATCGGCCAAGGTCTGCACCCATCAACCGTGGTGTGTGCACATCTAGAAAATGACGTCGGCATACAACTTGCAATTTCAGCCAACGCCTGCACTCATCAGTCGGGGAGTGTGCGCATCAGTTTGGCGACATCGCTCGTGGACTGCGCGCATCGGCAAACGGCAGGCGACATCGGCCAAGGCCTGCACATATCAATCGTGGTGTGTGCGCATCAGGCAAACAACGTCGTCCAACGGCATGCATCATCAGCCAAGGCCTACACGCATCCACCGTGGCGTGTGCGCATCGGTTGGGCGTCACGGACGTGGACAGTGCGCATCGGCCAATGACAAGCGACATCGGCCAAGTTCTGCACGCATCAACCGTGGTGAGTTCGCGTCGTCTGGGCGAAATCGGTTGTAGTTTGCACGCATTGTCTAGGCGACGTCTCCCTTGGCCTTCACACATCGGTCAGTCAACGTCGGGCGTGGCCTTCCCGCATATCCCTTGGCCTGCACACAACGGTCAACCGACGTCGGACGTGGCCTGCCCACATCACCTATGGCCTGCACACAACGGTAAGCCGACGTCGGACTTGGGCTACCACTATCGTCCTTGGCCTGCACACATTGGTCAGCCAACGTCGGACGTGGCCTGCCAACATTGTCTGTAGCCCATACACATTGGTCTACCGATGTCGGACTTCACCTAGTTGCATCATCCGTGGCCTGCACACATCGATCAGCGGACTTCGAAACTAGCCTGCCTGCATCATCCGTAGCCTGCACCCATCGGTCTGCCGACGTCGGACGTGGCCTGGCCGCATTGTCCGTGGCCTCCACAACTCAATCAGCCAACGTCAGACGTGGCCAGCCCACACTGTCTTTGGCCTGCAACAACAGTCAGTCGACATCGGACGTGGGCTTCCACTATAGCCGTGGCCTGCACACATTGATCAACCGGCGTCGGACGTGGGCTTCTACTATCGTCCGTAGCATGCACACATTAGTTTGCCAACGTCGAACGTGGTCTGGCCACATTATCTGTAACGGTTCGTACGATATTGTAACATCTTTTATTTGTACAAATATGTACTCTATCAGTAGTTTCAGATGTTTAGAAGTGTTTTCGATCATTATCATATTTTTAATTAATTTTTACGGTTTTTTATTTTTTTACGTCATATTTTTAAAACTAAAATTTATGAAATTATTAAATTTAAGGTTACTATATTTATTTGTGATTTTTTTGCGTTAATTCTTTATTTTTTCGTAGTTTTCCTATTTTTGATTAATTAATTACACATTTTTTAGTTTAACGAAAAAATAAAAATAAAAATAAATTGTTCAAATGGTTGAATTTAAGGTTACTATATTTATTTGTGAATTTTTGGCGTTAATTATATATATTTTTTTCATATTTTTCCTATTTTTTATTAATTAATTACTCATTTTTGAGATTTGCTGATAAAATAAAAAATAATTTTTTTTAATGAAATTGTTGAATTTTAGGTTTCTATATTTATTTCTAAATTTTTTGCGCTAATTTTATATTTTTATCATACTTTTCCTATTTATATTTAATTAATTACTTATTTTTGGGATTAAACGAAAAAAACTAAATATTAAAAAAAATTGTTGAAAACTATATTTTTATATATATAAAAGTTATTTGTGGAAGTTAATGTGAGTTTGTACCTTAGAACGTGCTTATTTGGGTTGTACATGTTTATTATGATTTTCTGGAAAAACAATACCTACTCGTCTAAATCAGAATCCGCGCATCTGAATGAAGAGCTCCAAGAGGCCCACGAATCGGACCTCGCATGAGGAAATCGAGCAAGCGTTGTCGACCAACGGCAAGCTGCATCCGCGAAGGCGTGCATCGGACGTGGCATGTGCTCATTTGGCAAACAACGTCGGCCAACGGCATGCAACATCAACCAAAGCCTACACGCATCAGCCATGGCGAGTGTGCATCGACTGGGCGTAACCGATCGTGCCCTGTGCGCATCGGCCATCGGCAGACGACATCGGCCAAGGCCTGCACGCAACAACTGTGGCGTGTCCACATCGGCTGGGCAACATCGGTCGTGGCCTGCGCGCATCAATCAGTGGCAAGCGAACTCGACCAAGGCTTACACGCGTCAACTGTGGCGTGTGCGCATCTGTTGGGCGACATTAGTTGTGGCCTGCACATCGGCTAGGAGACGTCTGCCCAAAGGCAGGCAGTATCGGCTAAGCCCTTCACGAATCTGACGTGGCATGTGCGCATCAGGCTAGCAACGTGGCCCAACGGTAGGCGGCATCAGCCAAGGCCTTCACGCATCAACCGTGGTATGTGAACATCGGATGGGCGACATCGGAGTCGGCCAACGACAGGCGGCATCAACCAAGGCCTGCACGCATCTGACGTAGCATGTGCGCATCAGGCAAGCGATGTCGGCCAATGGCAGACAACATTAGCCTAGTCCAATCGGCATCAACGGTGGCGTGTTCGCATCGGCTGGGCGACATCGGCCAACGGTAGGCAACATCAATAGATTTTTACGCGAACCTGACATGGCATGTCAACTTCGAGCAAGCGACGTCGGCCAACGGCAAGAGTCATCGATCAGCCGACATTGGTCCTTGATTGCACAGATTGCCGTGGCCTGTACACATCGCTCAGTCGACGTCTGCCGTGGACTACCTGCATCGGCCGTGGCCTGTGCACATCACTCAGTCGTGGTCGGGCGTGGCCTGCCCGCATCACTCTTGGTCTGCACATATCGGTCAGCCTACGTCGGGCGTGGCCTGCACGCATCTCCCTTGTCCTGCACACAATGGTCAGCCGTTGTCGAACGTGGCCTGCCCGCATAGCCTTTGGCCTGCACATAACGGTTAACCAACGTCGGAAGTGTGCTACAACTATCGTCCTTGGCCTGAAAACATCGGTCAGCCGACGTCGGACGTGGCCTGCCAGCATTGTCCGTAGCGTGTACACATCGGTCTACCGACGTCGGATGTAGCTTGGCTGCATCGTCCGTTGCTTGCAAACATCGGTCAACAGACATCGGAATTGGCCTGCCAGCTTCATCCGTAGCCAGCACCCATCGGTCTGCCGACGTCAGACAAGGCCTGGCCGTATCTTCCATGGCCTGGTCAACCCGATCAGCCAACGTGAGACGTGGCCTGCCCGCACCGCCTTTGGCCAGCAACAACAGTCAATCGACATCGGACGTGGGCTTCCACTATAGTCGTGGCCTGCACACATAGATCAACCGACGTCGGACATGGGCTGCTACTATCATCCGTAGCATGCACACATCAGTTTGCCAACGTCGGACGTGGCCTGGCCGCATTGGCTATTGTCTGCACACATCGGTCAGCCGGTGTCGTACGTGTCCTGCCAACATTGTATGTATCATGCACACATCGGTCTGCCGACGTCGGACGGGACCTGCTCGCATCGTCTGTGGCTTGCACTTGTTAGACGAGAGACGTCGTACGAGGCCACATTGATCGAGGTTTAGTCGACAACATCCGGAAGTCCATGCCGCACAAAAATCAAAAGAGTTTGAAACACCCTTCATGCATAACAACATATTCATCTATTTTCCATTATCTATTTTCAACGTTTCTGCCTCACGTGGTTCATTTGTACCAATGTTCATTACTTTTACGGTTCGTACAATATTGAAACATCTTTTGTTTGTACAAATATGTACTCTATCAATAGTTTCACATGTTTAGAAGTGTTTTCGATCATTTTCATATTTATTTTTTTTTATTCATTTTTTAAATTTATTTTTATGGTTTTTTATTTTTTACGTCACATTTTAAAAACTAATATTTATGAAATTATTGAATTTAAGGTTACTATATTTATTTGTGAAGTTTTGGTGTTATTTTTTTATTTTTTCATATTTTTCCTATTTTTAATTAATTAATTACTCATTTTTTAGTGTAACAGAAAAATAAAAATTAAAAGAAAATTGTTCAAATTGTTGAATTTAAGGATACTATATTTATTTGTGAATTTTTGGCGTTAATTATATATATTTTTTCATATATTTCCTATTTTTAATTAATTAATTATTCATTTTTGGGATTTGCCAAAAAGAATAAAAATTAATTTTTTTAATGAAATTGTTGAATTTAAGATTTCTATATTTATTTGTGAATTTTTGGCGTTAATTTTATATTTTTATCATATTTTTCCTTTTTTTATTAATTAATTACTCATTTTCGAGATTTACCGAAGAAATAAAGATTAAATTTTTTTGTTGAAAACTATATTTATATATATATAAATAAAACTTATTTGTGGAACTTAATGTGTGTTTGTTACTTAAAACGTGCATATTTGGATTGTACATGTTCATTATGATTCTCTGGAAAACCGATGCCTACTCCTCTAAGTTAGAATACGTGCAACGGAATCAAGAGCTCCAAGTAGGCCACACATCGAAAGTGGCATGTAAGCATCGGGCAAGCAACTTCGGCCAACGGCAGGCGGCATCAGCGAAGGCATGCACGCATCAGACGTGGAATGTGCGCATCAGGCAAACGACGTTGTCCAACGACATGCAACATCAACCAAGGCCTGCCCGCATCCACCGTGGCGTGCGCGCATCGGCTGGGCGTTACCGACGTGGCCTGCACCCATCGGCCAACGACAAGCGACATCGGCCAAAGTCTACACCCATCAACCGTGGCGTGTGCACATCTAGAAAATGACGTCGGCATACAACTTGCAATATCAGCCAAGGCCTGCACACATCAGCCGGGGAGTTTGCTCATCAGCTGGGCGACATCACTCGTGGACTGCGTGCATCAGCAAATGGCAGGCGCCATCGGCCAACGCCTGCACACATCGACTGTGGTGTGTGCGCATCAGGCAAACGACGTCGTCCAACGGCATGCAACATCAGCTAAGGCCTACACACATCCACCGTAGTGTGTGCGCATCGGCTGGGCGTCACGGACGTGGACAATGCGCATCGGCCAACGACAATCGACATCGGCCAAGTTCTGCACGCATCAACCGTGGTGAGTGTGCATCATCTGGGTGAAATCGGTCGTAGTCTGCACGCATTGTCTAGGAGACGTCTCCCTTGGCCTTCACACATCGGTCAGCCGACGTCGGGCGTGGCCTTCCCGCATATCCCTTGGCCTGCACACAACGGTCAACTGACGTCGGACGTGGCATGCCCACATCACCTATGGCCTGCACACAATGGTCAGCCGACGTCGGACTTGGGCTACCACTATCGTTCTTGGCCTGCACACATTGGTGAACCCACGTCGGACGTGGCCTGCCAACATTGTCCGTAGCCCATACACATCGATCTGCCAATGTTGGACGTGGCCTGGTTGCATCATCCGTGGCCTGCACACATCGATCAGCGGACTTCCGAACTGGCCTGCCAGCTTCATCTGTAGCCTGAACCCATCGGTCTGCCGACTTCAGACGTGGTCTGGCCGCATTTTCCGTGGCCTCCACAACTCAATCAACCAATGTCAGACGTTGCCTGCCCACACCGTCTTTGGCCTGCAATAACAGTCAGTCGACATCGAACGTGGGCTTCCACTATAGTCGTGGCCTGCACATATCGATCAACCGATGTCGGACGTGGGCTGCTACTATAATCTGTAGCATGCACACATTAGTTTGCCAACGTCGGACGTGGCCTGGCCACACTCTCTGTGGCCTACACACATCGGTCAGCCGACGTCGGACATGTCCTGCCAACATCCTCCGTCGCCTGCACACATCGGTTTGTCGAAGTCGGACGTGGCCTGCCGGCATCTTCTGTGTCTTGCACTTGTTAGATGAGAGACGTCGCACGAGGCGACCTTGATCCAGATCTAGTCGACAACATGCGGATGTCAGTGCCGTACAAAAATCAAAAGAGTTTGAGACACCCTTCATGCATAACAACATATTCATCTATTTTCCATTATCTATTCTCAACGTTTTCGCGTCACGTGGTTCATTCGTACCAATCTTCGTTACTTTTACGGTTGGTATGATATTGAAACATCTTTTATTTGTACAAATATTTACTCTATCAATAGTTTCACACGTTTAGAAGTGTTTTCGATCATTATCATATTTTTCCTATTTTTATTCATTTTTTAAATTAATTTTTACGGTTTTTTATATTTTTACGTCACATTTTAAAAACTAAAATTTATAAAAATATTGCATTTAAGGTTACTATATTTATTTGTGATTTTTTTGCGTTAATTTATTATTTTTTCATAGTTTTCCTATTTTTTATAAATTAATTACTCATTTTTTAGTTTAACAAAAAAAATAAAAATAAAAATAAATTGGTCAAATTGTTGAATTTAATGTTACTATATTTATTTTTGAATTTTTGGTGTGAATTACATATTTTTTTCATATTTTTCCTATTTTTTATTAATTAATTACTCATTTGTGAGATTTACCGAAAAAATAAATATTAATTTTTTTTGTGAAATTGTTGAATTTAAGGTTTCTATATGTATTTGTGAATTTTTTGCGTTAATTTTATATTTTTATCATACTTTTCCTATTTTTATTTAATTAATTACTCATTTTTGGGATTAAACGAAAAAAACTAAAAATTAAAAAAAATTGTTGAGAACTATATTTTTATATATATAAAAGATATTTGTTGAAGTTAATATGTGTTTGTACCTTAGAACGTGCATATTTGGGTTGTATATGTTTATTATGATTTTCTGGGAAAACAATACCTACTCGTCTAATTCAGAATCCGCGCATCGGAATCAGGAGCTCCAAGAGGGCCACGAATCGGACCTCGCATGAGGGCATTGAGCAAGCGTCGTCGACCAACGGCAAGCGGCATCAGCGAAGGCATGCATCGGAGG
>JAJOOS010032236.1:0-11369 GCA_029582725.1 Solanum chiquidenum
AATATACCTTACAGCATGGACATGAGTTTAATCCTTTACAGTATAGGATTTCTCTTTCTATCTCAAGTGTAATGAAAGAATTCTTCTGTTTTTTTTTTCTTTTGTCAATAAACTACAACTAGCTTTGGTATCCCTTTTATTTCATTGCCGGTTCACTTGTAAAGTAAGTCATGTTATCCAAGAGCACAAAGTTATAAGAATTTCCAGAACGGTATCGTCATTAACATAATGTTCATATAAAGAGTACTGTAGTGGATCTGAATCTCTTGAAAAACATGGAACTCAAGGGAACAAAAGTTTATTGGTTACCTGTGCAAAGAGCTCTGAAGTTTTCTGCAGAAAAAATTAAATATACAGCAAGCTCATCAATGCAGTTTACAAGATAATGTACAATGCCAAAAAGAGCCAACATAATTCAGCACAAGATGGAGTACCCGCTGTCTTTGGGACAGTTTTCCCAAAGAGGCCCATGACAATACGACCTGAAAGGAAAGCAATCGATGTGTTCAAGATTAAGTTCAGAAGAAAACCAAAACAAATCACAAGAAACTCTTCCACCTATGACTACAACTGAAATAGATCTGGCAATCTTTAACAATCCTGCTCTAACTACATTAGATTCATCTGGAATTATATGTCTTATGAACAACTTGGTAAGAACAAAAAATCTAAGCCGAATACATATGCGGCCCTTGAACTGGCCAGGGTCACAATTTTTCAAAAATATTTTCACAAGAAAAACAAGTTCCTTAAAGATAAGGAAAAAGACTTCTCTGGTGAAAGTATGGAGAACAAGTTTTATAAGTGACATTTGATTGTCTCCTCCCCACCTCCACCTACCCCAACCCTTATAGTGTTTGCCTAGATTATACATAAATATTTTTGAAACAATATTTTCTAATTATTTGCTAAACACAAGAAATTAAGTAAGAATTACTTATTTTCAAGGAAAACCTTTTTATTTTTTTAAATATTCTAACTCGAAAATGTGTTATTTCATACCAAACACATCTTTAGTGGCAACGTCCACCCCCATAAGCTTGCAAGCTAATTTGACCAAAAGTCCTGATTGATCCAATGCATCACCATGATTCTACTCCATCCATAATTCACCACGCATGCTAATATTTTTTCTCTAAAGTCAACATCTAATTGGATTTCTTCAACATATTGTAAATATAAATTTCCTTATTACTTTTTTCTTAGTCATGAAATAAAATTTGAAAGGCAACGCAGATTGCAAGTGAATGTGACAACTAGATAACATTCCACTTGAAAACGTGATACATTATTTCGCCAGGAACAAGGGTAGATTGTACATATCTGTTACTTAAAACAATGTAAGGTTGTTTGATTCATGTAGCTATGAAGGAATTACTAAGCATGAATTGGTCATACAATAAATAATATAATGGGAATTGTTAGTATGAATTTCTCTTATCACAACTGTATGTCCCTTACATACTTGACTTTTGAAATGCATTACTGAAGCTGAGAGACTATTGGAAACAATCTCTCTACTAGGCTGTGTACATACCACCCTCCTCAAACCCCACTTGAGGGATTACACTGGATAGTCATTTTTTAAATTGTTATGCATGATTACTAAAATATAAAATGTTATGCAAGTTACCTACTTTAAGATATTTTTGTATTTAGATACTTTATGTATTGCTAATACATATATTCTTATTCCATGTTATATCATCCATAAAATAATACATAGATTCCCTCATAAGTTATGCATGTAATAAGTTTAATACTGCCAACCAAACTTTGTATAAGTCGAGCGAGATTATTTATGCAGCCCGCCAAACACTATATTATTTTGTGCACCGATTTTTTTTCTTATGAGACTTTTGTAGTCATAATTTTGTGCAAAGGTACCTTTATTAATGCAACCAACCTAACATCCATGGACATGAAGGCTAACTGACCTCCCATCTTGAAGAGGATACCACTTCAACATAATTCCATCTTCTAATATCATGTACGTGGTGAGTGAAATTGTGATGCATTTCTTACCCCGTTCTAATAAGAAATCTAAAAACATTGGCCCTAACCATTTAAACATAAAAGCTCCCTCATTCATTTCTTTATGCTTTCGTTTTCCTTCTTTCTGGTCAGACATGAAAAAGTAGAGAAGTCCAGAGTAAAAGGCACCGGTATAATTAGAAGAGTGCATGCCAGGGGTAAAGCTTTAGCTTCCACAGTTCAATTATCAAATCAATCGATGATAAATTTTGTGCAGAACAATGCAAAAATTCATTACAACAGGAACATAAACAGAAAAGTAAGATCTAGCATTTACCCATTCTGAAATTTTTTTCTTTTGAAGAACAAAACAAAGTCATCTAGAACTCTACATTATTCTCGGCAAACGATAAACTTGATCAAACTATAAAGCCATTTTTTTTTGTTCTATATATTGTTGTGGGCTTGTGGCAGGATAAATGAAGAAGGAAAAATACCAGTAGGTTTTCCATTAATTTCGACATCAAAGTATACTTTATGTGTCACCCGCTCCAAATCCTCTGATGTTTTTGCCTACAACAATTATAATGACGAAATGTGTTTTTATATTGTGAAGTAAAAATTAAGCAATCAATAATTCGAAATCCTATGGTTTGGAGTCAACAAAATACTAATATGTAACATGTAAACACAAAATTGAACCTCGTCATTCCGCTCGATTGTAATGTCTTTACCATCTGAGGAGACTCCTGTATTACCTAATCGGTTCTGACAATATACAATTAACAACACAAGTAATGTTAGTAGTAGAAGAGAACAAGTCAGAAAGAGGAGTGGTGAAAATTACCAGAATCAAAATTAGGGTTCCGAATAAAACCAGAACCCAGACAACAAGGAAAGGAGATAATTTGTTTCTGTTCGCCATTTTCTTTTCCTCCAAAGTCTTCACTGTGCAGAAATTAAAGCTCAGAAGTCGGAACTGATCCAATTTAAACAGTAGGGAAGATCAAATGTATTTAAACTTTGACCTCAGTTCTGTAATTTGAGTGGGTACAAATAGTTGCTTAAATTATTACTCCCTCGGTCCACTTTTAACCGTCATGGCTTTTTTTTAGAGTCAAATTATAAAAAAAAATTAGCATGTATTTTTTTATTATATTGAAATGTAAAAAATTGCAATTCATAGTATTTTTCGTATAGTTTTTGAATATCTAATTTTTTTTGTTTAAAATATCAAATTAATGTAATTTAATTTAACTTTGAAAATTAATCAAATTGATTTTTGAAAAGCACAACATTACAATTAAAAGCGGACAGAAAAAGTATAAAATTAAAAAACAAATAGATATGTGCATCCTACGTGATAAATTATATGAGATGCACGTATTCTATCTCATAAATTACGTGAGATTTGTAATGTAGGACACATATATGTACTTATTCAATTTTATTATAATTTGGGAAAGGATGACATATTCCTTAATTTTATCACTTGAAGTTGATATACTCTTTGTTTTAAAAGTGACTTACATACATTTCTATCATTGTAAAATGACTCACATATATCCCTATCGTTACAAAAGTGGCTCACATATACTATTTTATCTAATGAAAGTGGAAAAATAAATTTAAATTTATTTATTTTATTTTTAATTTTGAAAAAAAATCATGTAAGGGTATATATGACTTTTTGTCATACATTATTATTTTTTTACTTTTTTGATTATCAATATTTGAGTTTCTTATTCTTATTCTATTTTTTTTCTTTTATTCTATAATATAAAAATATGAGAAATGAAAAAATAGTGAATGGAAAATGAGAAAAAGTAAAAAAAAAATTAAAACTTGTTTCTTTCGTATATGTTGAAATTTATTTTTTGCATTTGTACAAAAATCGAGGCATATATGATAAATTATACAAAAAAGTTCGTGAAAAATAAATTTGACCATCAAAATAATAAGAAAAAATACACAAAATCCCCCTGAACTTGACAGCAAAACTTACTTTATCACTTTAACTTTACATATAATTATTTACCCCCCCTAATTTCATTTCAAGTGAATTTAAATCCACCCTAAGTTTATAAGACCAGTCTCACAATGACAAGTGTATTCCACACGCGTCATGTCATCGACACGTCAGTGCCACATTGATAATTATTTAAATTTTGAGTTTTTTATTTCTTTTTTTGTTTTCTTAATTCACAATTTTAGAAAGGAAAAAAAAAATTAATCCAAGATTATAAAAAAGAAAAATAAAAAGTAAAAAATTCTCAAAACAGATCAAACTCCATAGATCCAAAATTCTCATGACCATTTCACTAAAAACATTCAATCTTTAAGGCACATTATCAAAGTAAATACATAGTTATAACTAAAAATTTAATTTGATATGAAAAAATTATAAATTTTTCACTAAAAAGAGCTTTAAGTTCATCAAATCAATAAACACCTTCATAAGTAGTGATCTTAAAGCAATAATAAGTTGTTGATTTTTTCCATTTTTTTCGTTGTTCATCACATCTAAGAATAAGTGAGCATAATTTGAAACTATTCTCATTTAGTGATGGAAAATAAATGGGGGTATGAATATTCCGAAAAAGGAGAAAGAAGAGAGAGAAAGAGGTTCATCGAAGAAGAAGAAGAAGAAGAAGAAAGGGATGAGGCGGGTGGTGGCTGAGACAGTGGAGTTCGAAAAAAGAAGAAAGAGGGGTGCGGATGGAGGGTTCAAAGAAGGAGAAATAGGGTGAAGGCGAAGGATTTCGAAGAAAGAAAAGAAAGTGGGGAGTTCGAAAAAGAAAATGAGGAGGTGGTGCAGGTGGTGGTTGAGGGTGTCAAGGGGTGGTGGTTGAGGGTGGCAAGGGGTGGTGGGTGTGAGGAAGAAAAAGGTCTAGGGTTGTTGGTGGATAGGGGTGGTGGGGTGGTGGGGTGTGAGGAAGATGAAGAGAAAAAAAATTATTGGCTGAAAAGAAAATAAAAGTAGCCCAATTATTATTTTTCTCTTTAATTTTTAACTTTTTACACGCTTCTATTTTTTTTATTTGCCACATCAGCCATTAAGGGGCATTTAATTCACTTAAAAATTATTTAGGGGGGTATTTGAACGCCCGTGTAGTTAAAGTATTAAAGTACGTTTTGCAGCCAAGATCGGGGGGATTTGATGTATTTCCTCAAATAATAAATTCAAATTAGGTGTGAATCAAAGAAGCCAAAAATTACATGTGAGATGGTCAAATAAAGCCCTACGTGAATGTTTTTTAATAAATTAATTTGTTCACCTCCGTTAGAGAAAAATGATATATGTGAATCATTTGTGTAACAATAAGAGTATATGAGAGTCATTTTTTATAACGGGGGTACTATATCAACTTTAAATGACAAAGTTGAGGATATATTAGACTTTTTCCCTTATAATTTTCATAAATACTTCTACATATTCAAAATTAGAAGGCATAAATATCAATTAAAGCCAAGTCAAATGACATATTTATATATTATGCCAAAAATTTATAAAAACGAGAAAAAGTTTAGTTGTTGTACCATGTTTTTGGGAGTCCATTGTGTTTTTCATGAAGGCAAAATTGGAATACAAATAATCAAAAGGGAAATGACACAAAATTAAAAAATGTCTCGAGAAAAATTCTCGGTGTCTATTATTTGTATTGATATTGAGACAATTGTTGGTGATTGACACTCTTGACAAACACATGTTACTGTAAAGATCCATGAAGGAATTTGTTGATGACTTTCTCTATGGGTATGTCGAAGAGAATAGGAATGAATAAATTCATTTCAGTTTTGATTGAGTTCATCGTGATAAAGTAGATTTGTCCGTTATTCCAAGGGCTGAAGGCGAATGACAATGATAATGGCCAAGTTCTAAGCATAATTTTGTGAATATATTTGTGTTTATCGATGATACATTGTGATGATCTAATAGACATGATTAGGTTGATTTTAGGTTTTTAAAAAAACAAGAAAATATTCAAATGATGAACTGTAACGCAAAGGCGAAATAACCCGAGTTAAAACAAAGCAAAAGTAGCTACAACAAGGACAATGAGATGAGTCTCGCACCAACCTTTACAAAAATTAAAATTTAGAGACTCAATAAAGGAGGCAGGGTCTAAAATGGGCCCCGCGCCGCAAGGTAGCAGAGCTCCTTGAACTGCCCCTCGCATCGTGACCCCTAAGGTCGACTGAGTAAATTTTACCTAGGCGAAGCAGAGTCCAATCGAAATTATGATGTGTGTGACATTTTTAGTAACGAATTGCTCATAGGAATACAAATTAGTTTAGATTTTATTAGCATTTATGGATCTTAATTTTTCTAGGATGTACTTTATATTTTTAGTAGATTATTATGGATTGAACAAGATTATTTTGCAAGAGTTGCATTAATCAAATGTTATTATTACTTTCTCTAACATTCATGTTTTTCAATAGTTATATTTTTATAGTAATGTTGTTTTATGCTACTCCTTTCCTCCAACAATAGTTGTTCACTATACTAAAAATAGTTGTCCAACAATACTTGTCCAGTTTAGAAAATCAAGAGATAATTTACATTGTGTGTCTATTTTACCCTTGATATTAAATACTATTTATCATCTAACACATTTCTCAACGCATTAAATTTAATAAAGTCGAGGTATAAAATAATAATATTACCTTTATTATTTATTGTTTCTTAAGGGGTGTGTCAAGTCAATAGTGGACAACTATTGTTGGACAGAGGGAATAGTTATGAATAGCTAAACTCATAACTAAGGTCATGGAACTTAGATTATGAATGTTTTGCAACCATGAATGAATGATCATTATGTACTATTAAGTTCCTTTCATATTTAACATTTGAAGGAATGATGACAACCATTCTAAAGAATGACCACTAAAATTACCTAGAATTTGCATCTTCTATTGTCATTAATAACATACCTTAATGTAGTAAAATTTAGCAGAAATTGACAAATGCTAATAATAAAAAAATGGTGTGTTTCATTAAAATCACAATAAACAAAAACAAATAACAATTAATTCATTATCTTAACGTCAACAATATAAAGAAAAAAATTACACCATGATTCCACAAGTTAATCTTTGTTAAGTCTAACAACAAATTTCATCAAAATATTCAAAATACTAGCAATTAGCTTTTCGATTTAAGACTAATTTGGTTAAGGTGGAACTCATATACAAAAATATTCTTCATTTTTGAGCAACTGCATCCCCTTAGCTTTATTAAAATTTTGTGCTCAGCCTGCTGACTATGTTAACCTCGTTATAAAATTTGCAGGTCTGTGTGTTTGTTGTTGAAAAAAAACCTTTTGACGGTGCTATCTCTCTCATCTCCAAAACACATTGCAACGAATCGTTTCTTAGACTCCATTTAATTGCCAACACTTCGATCTAATATTGAGTTGTTTTTATGGACAATCGACGAGTTCAAACATATGAATTGCACTACATTCAGGTATTACATACCTTATACACTATGCCAAAAATAAATATACCATTCAATGAATCTTTGAGGAAGCTAGTTATTTCAATTTTTTTGTCTATTTTTCTCCTTCCTCGTCCAAAATATTTGCAGATTCAAGCCCCTTTATTTTTGTCGAATTGAGGAGAAGCTATGGAGAATTTCAGTTCTTCATTGATGAAGGTTTAAAAAGAGAGAAGAAGGAAAAGAAGGGCAGAGCCCTAAGATCGATCGGGAGTAATTGGGGAAAATGAAAATTGTATTATCTCAACTGCAACCTTACAATTTATATAAGTGTGTTATTCTCTAATCACAAGTAATTATTGTAAAGTAAAGCTAACTAATCACAACAAAAATAACTAACTTCTCACTAATCTGCCAGCTAAACCGACTTACTCATTAACTTAGAAGTTAAATGATTTGTATCTCAACACCCCCCCCCCCTCAAGTTGGAGGTGAGTAGCTCACAGCTAACTTGTGCAGCAGAATGGAATGTTTGGATCTTGGCAGAGGTTTGGTCAAAACATCAGCCAACTGCTCATCAGTTGGGATATGATGGAGCACAATAAGGCCTTCCTGTAACTTTTCTCTAACGAAGTGTCAATCCACCTCTATGTGTTTCGTCCTTTCATGAAACACAGGATTCTTTGCAATGTGGACAGTTGCTTGACTATCGCAGAACACATAAACAGGTAAGTTACATGGTGAATACAACTCAGTTAGTAATCTTTTCAGCCAGACCAATTCTCCCACCACTTTCCTAACAACTCTGTACTCTGCTTCTACCGAGGACACGAAGATGGTTGCTTGTTTCTTGGATTTCCAACAAATGGGACTATCCAACATCAGTACAATATAACCACTCACTAATCTTCTAGAATCAGGGCATACAGCCCAATCTGAGTCACAATAGACAGTGATAGTGCAATCACTGCTATTAGATAAGAAAATCCCCAAACAAGGGTCATTCATGAGGTACCTCAGGACATGGTAGGCATCTTTAAGATGTGGTTCCCTAGGCGATTGAAGGAACTGACTGAGGTGTTGGACACTGAAAGTTATGTCCAATCTAGTATTTGTTAAGAAGTTTAACTTTCCTACCAATTTTCTGTAAAATGTAGGATCTTTTAGTAGAGCTCCTTCATTTGATTTGAGCTTAACTGTGGATTCAAGAGGTGACATGGCTGGTTTGCATGATGTGCAGTCAAATTCTTTCAACAAGTCTACAGTGAACTTTCTCTGTGAAATCAGGACCCCGGTGTCCTTGTAAAGTATCTCTAATCCCAGAAAATAATGAAGTTTTCCCAAGTCCTTTATTTTGAATTGATCTTGAAGGAAACTCTTCAAGGAGCTGATTTCATCAACATCAGTTCCAGTCAATATTATGTCATCAACATAGACAGCAACAAACACTAGAGAAGCACCAGCTTCTCTATAAAACAAAGAATAATCATAGTCGATATGAGTGGGAATAGCCTCTTGAGAAGAGAATTTGAGCTAACTTGCCATACCATTGTCTACTTGCCTGTTTGAGTCCATACATGGATTTTTTAAGTTTACAACACAAACATGTGTCTTCCCCCAAAAGCCCTTGAGGTATATCCATGTAAACTTCTTCACATAAGTCTTCATGGAGGAAAGTATTGTTAACATGCAATTGGTAGATGTCCCAGCTTTTTTTCACATATATACTAATCAATGCCCTGACAGTAGTCATCTTTACTACTGGAGAAAAGGTTTTATTGTAGTCAATCCCAGCCTGTTGAGTGTATCCCTTCACAACAAGTCTGGACTTGTATCTCTCTACTGTGCCATCAACTTTGTGTTTGATCTTGTACACCCACTTACAACCTATTGTTTTCTTCCCTGCAGACAACTTAACAAGCTCCCAGGTATTGTTAGAATATAATGCTTCAAACTCAGATGTCATTGTTACTTGCCAAGCAGGATCTATCACTGCATCCTCATATGAACATGGTTCAATGTCATGTGAAATTCTATTAACAAGTTGTTGGCTATCCTGATTAAAATTAGTAAGGGACATGTGATTGTTATTGCATGCATAATGAGATGAAGGGCATGAGTTTTGGGATTGTAATGAGGGTAAAGAGTACTTATATTCCTTTAGGTAGGTTGGAATGGTATGTGATCTCTTGGACCTCCTAAGGTTTTGATGTTGGTGTTGGTGAGTAGTTATGTTTGGTCAGGACTGATTCATTATATATGGTTCATTTGAGGATGGTAGGTTATTATTTTGTGGTGTTGAGGGCACATGTGTGGGACTGGGAGGCTGATCAGCATTAGTGACAGTAACAGTGTGTCATCATCCATCATGTAAACTTTGTTAGGAGTACTCTTAGTGGAGTGCAATATATTCTGATTTATAGTCAACTTTTTTCAGTATTGTAGAAAAAATAGAATCAGCTTCAGAAAGAGTAAAAGGAAAAGTATTTTCATAAAATGACATATCTCTGGAAACATGTATTTTCTTAGTGCTCAAGTCTAAAACCTTGTACCCCTTTGTGTTGAAAGGATATCCTACAAAGATGTGAGGTGTGGTTCTTGGTTCAAACTAGTCTTTGTGACTGTTGAGAGTAGGGAAACAAAGGCACCCAAAATCCTTAAGGTGAGAGTAGGCAGGTTGTTTATTATACAACACTTCAAAAGGATTTTTGTTATGGAGAACTGAGTTGGGTAGTCTGTTTATCAAATAGGTTGTTGTAAGGATGCACTCCCCCTCAGTACCTAGTAGGTAGCTTTGATTGGTATAGTAGTGCTCTAGCAGCTTCAAGAAGATGTTTGTGTTTTCTCTCTACCACACCATTTTGTTGTGGTGTGTATGGGTAGGATCTTTGGTGTATTATTCCTTTTTCTTGAAGGTAAGTATCTATCTCATGGTTGATGAATTCTGACCCATTGTCAGTTCTAATGGACTTAATATTGACTGTAAACTAGTTTTCTACAAGAGACACAAAAGATTTTATGGTCTGAAGGGTGTTGCTTTTACAACTAAGAAGTTGAGTCCATGTAGACCTATGATATACCGTGAGTTTACGGTATTTCTAATACACTTCACTTACAAGTTGTGTGTCTCTAGGGCCTTTTTGTATTGGTTTTTATCATATTTTGCAGGAAAGATGTTCAGGCACGGAATTAAAGAGACAGCTGATAGAAATGCAGAAAAGGGCATCTACGGAGGTGATCTACGGATCGTAGATCTATTGACGCTCCGTAGATGGTGGTCGTAGATCAGCAGCTAAGGCATGGAGGCAAATCAGGGAAATCTGACCCAAGTGTGGAACCATGGTGCCCATTGACGGTCCGTAGATGGATCTACGGACCATACTGTTGATCCGTAGATTGATACTGCGAGGGTTCCAATACCTGATTTTGAAGATTCCAAGTGTGGAGCTACGGAGGGGGATTGATGGACCATAGATCGATCTAAGGTCCGTACTGTACATCCGTTGTTTGCTTCAGAGAAGCTGGATTTTGGAAGCTGAAATATTTTCCAAGGCTGGGCTGACGGAAGGGACTCACGCACCGTAGATCCATTGACGGTCTGTGAGTCAGTCTCGTGGATTAAAGACGTGTGCTGATATACCATGAGTTTACGGTATTTCTAATACATTTCACTTACAAGTTGTGTGTGTCTAGGGCCTTTTTGTATTGGTTTTTATGTGTTTTTATCATATTTTGCAGGAAAGATGTTCAGGCGCAGAATTAAAGAGACAGCTGACAGAAATGCAGAAAAGGGCATCTATGGAGATGATCTACGGACCATAGGTCTATTAACGCTCCGTAGATGGTGGTCGTAGATCAGCAGCCAAGGCATGGAGGCAAATCAGGGAAATCTGACCAAGTGTGGAACCACGGTGCCCATTGACGGTCCGTAGATGGATCTACGGACCGTACT
>JAJOOS010032240.1:0-12244 GCA_029582725.1 Solanum chiquidenum
ATAATCTAATTTTAATTTTCCTTAAATATTTAGTAATGTAACTAATACTTATTAAACTTATTTTAGCATGATTTAGTACTTTTAAATTATGATCATTTTCATTATGACTTTACAATATTTATTTTATATGATGATTTCATTATTATTTTTATTGAATATTTTAGTGTCATCAGTACTCATCTCATATTTTGTGTTATTTTCTTAAGAAACACCTTAGATAATTGTATTTTGGTTGGACTAAAGAAATATTTGGAGTACAAGTTAATTATATGTTTGTATGCAAACTTTACCGAAAAAATCCAAAAATCTGAAAATATCTGAGGTTTATTAGTTTGGTTTGATTTATAAATTTAAAAATTCGACACAATGGTTTGGTTTGGTATTTGAAAAACCCGAAAAAATCTGAATTTTATTAGTTTGGTTTGGTTTATAAATTTAAATTTTTTACACAAATGGTTTGGCTTGATATTTGAAAAACCCAAACCAACCCGGTCATGTACACCCCTAATACAAAGTCTGTTTGGCTAATGTTTCTAATTTTGATTTTGAATTGAGAGGGTTGTTTGTTGTTGGAACAAAAATTAACAAGTAAATAGTTTTAATTTGGTTACAAATATACAAATCAAAATACTTATATCATGTAAGAAAAGTTATCTCAAAATCTAACAAGTTGATACTAATTTTTTTTTATCATGATATTATATTCTGAACCCAGGATTCTAGAAGTTCAATGAAATTTTAATGTTAGAAATGCGGGAAGCTGATTGAGTTAACAAAATAGAAGTCCCATAACTAAACCATTTTCAGAATTTATAAGAAAAGCAATAGATATAAAAACAATATACAAAATATTCAAAATGAATTTTAAACAAGCAATGTTGTCAAAATAGGAGGGTCCAAACTCTATAATAATTTCACATAAGAGGAGTAAGAAGAAGTATACAGCTTTTAAAAATATTGGTATCAAAGCAAACAAAGATAGTGGGATGAAATCTCACCACCACTCATTTTTTTTAATTTTTTTTTTGTGTTTGACCCATTAAAAATGAATGAATCCTACACTTCTCCGACATTTTACCGACTTTCCCCTTCATCCTTTTTGAAAAGGTTAAATTCATCAAACACACATAAGGGTCGTGTATGTCAAAAATATAATTTAAATAAAAATAATTTGTTCTTTTTAATAACTTAATTTTAGATAAAACGGTCACACACTCTAACAAGTAATATATACACGCACTCCAACAAGTAATATATACTTGTATAAAATTTTCGAGATTTCACATATTTACTTACTTAGTTACATTATAAATTTACAAAAAAAAAATTGAGTCTAACTCTACCCTAAAAATTAGCTCAAGAGTTGAAATGTCCAAAATTATATAACAAGACAAATAACACCCTTCCCAACTGATGTGGAAACTCAATATAAGATAGGAATTCAACATCACGAGATAAACCACAAATTGAGATGTGCATGATTTTGAACATAAAAATATATTAGGCTTAACTCATCAACCTCAAAAGCTAGTTCAAGAAAAATAATGATTTTTCAAAACTATATAATACAACTAATAATATCATTCTTAACATATCGATGTGGGAACTCAACATGAACTCGGAAAAAATAAATACACAAAACATTGAAACCCTAGAAGTTTATTATTCCCTTCATCCAACTTTAAGTGTTTTACTTGTCTTTTTGATCTATTCCAAAAATAGTGTCTCTTTCCATATTTTAGTAAGTTTTTTAATTTTAACATTCTATCTGGCAAATTAAAAACAACAAGATTTAAAGGATTATACACATCTTTAATTTAACATCATAACATTCAAAAGTAGATCCGGCTTCTCTCCATTTCTCTTCTCTTCATTTTCCCCAAGTTTCTATTTGGATTAATGACACATGACATAGGTTAAAATAAATGGCTAAGATTTAATTTCCCAAAGTAAATCTCTAACCATGATTTAACTAATAAATATATTATATATTTAATTTTAAAAATTACTATAACCCCACAATCTTAACAACATATATATTATCTTGTTCATAAATTTAGGGGGGGGAAGATAATATGTTGCTAAGATTGTGAGATTATAATAATTTTTAATACTAAATATATATTGTATTTATTAGTTAAATCATGGTTAGAGATTTACTTTGGGAAATTAAATTAGCCATTTATTTTTAACCTATATCATATGTCACTAATCCAAATAGAAACTTGGAGAAAAAGGAGAGGAGTCGGATCCTTCAAAAGTCTCCCTTTACAGTTAAATTAAAAAACTTAAATTAAGACGAAAGAAGTAGTAGTATATATATTCTCATTTCGGATTATAGTGAAAAGGAACTGAGATATTGACACGGCTCAATCAAAGCAAAATCAATCAAAATAGTGTGTCTGAGTGAACCAGGCCAATATCAGAGTTACTATTTCATAGAGAAAGAGAAATGTTCTCTTGTTGAGTGCAAAAGCAAAGTAACAAATTTGGAAGAGAATTGAGAATGTGTTTAAGAAGAGTTATACTATGTGGAGTGCATTTAAAACCTTGCACTACCAAAGCAGAAAGAAGGGGCCACTGCATTTAACTATTGTAACAGCTTTTCACTCTGCAGGTTTGGTGCATCTTAACTCTGTTCATTATCATCATGCTTTCACATTTTCATATTTCTTAGACTCGCGGATTCAGAATTTAAATTTAATAAGTTTTAACGTTTATCCGTCACTGTGAAAAGAGGGAGGGAATTAACTCACTTTTTCTTTGTTTCTAAGCTCTCTCATGCATTTATGAAAGGGGGAACAGAGAAGCAGAGAGGGATCACTTATAGGCATAGGCCACTACCCCAGAAATTTAATGTCAACTAATTAACTATCCTGAGCCACCAAGATCGAGGCAATCAAACAATATTGCATTGGGACATATTTTAATAAATTTATTTGATCAAATTTTAAACTTAGTTTGTGTTATAATATCTCAATAAAAAAATGTTTTTATTAATAACTATTAATTATTATATTAAACTTTATTAGTATTTCCATTATTGTTTAATGGCCAAACCGTTTTTTTTTTGTCATTAATGACAATAAAGAGCTATAATGATGATAAATATACATATATATCTTCTATTCCTTGAGGAGAGGTGGAGATGGAGGTGATCAAGAAAACATAACAAAACAAGTTTTTCTGACTACCGAATTATATATTCTAGTGCTGGATTTTATGCTTTAATTGAATTTTTGTTAGTTTCTGACTTTTACTTTTATATTAGAAGAGTTTGTTGATCTTGAGAGATATACCTATATCGGGTAAAATATCCTTAAGGATAGTATATTTCGACATGCCTCAAGCTTGGAGAATTTCCTATAATCATGGTGAAGTATAAGCTTTGGTGAATTCCATATCAGATTTTTTACTTTTGATTTACGAGTCAAAAGCTAGTCATAAATTAAAATTTTCAACCTATGGCTTATGATTTATTTTTATCATGTTAGCTTAAAACTAAAGCACTTTTTTAAGTTATTCAAACACTTCAAAAGTATTTAAAAGTTATTTTGGCTTAAAAACACTAAAAATAGGTTAATCTAAACTGGCTCTCAATATTGAGAATAATATTTTTTGACATCTCATTTTTGTAGAAACATTTTGTATATTACATTGCATACGCATATTAACGTTGTTGGTAATGTGAAACTATATGTGAAACAATAATTTAATGACTGTCTTTTTAAGGTATTTTTAATATTATTTTTAAAATGCCTAAGAAAGATAGTCATATTATATTTTTGTTTTACATAGAGTTTTATATATTTTTGCTAATAAGAAGACATAAATTAGGCTTTTTGTAAAGCAAAAAGTTTCACATTGGTGGTTAATGAGATGACTTGGACAATCTTCCTTCCTTTGAGCTAGCTTTTGGGGTGTGAGTTAGGCCTAAGACCTAATTTAATACTTTTAACCTTTTATGAATTGAAAAAAAAGGTGAAAATTGTGTGCTTTCATATATATGGTGACGTTTATGATTATGATAGTGGTGTCTCGATACGAAAAAGGAGAAATAGGAGGATGTGACATGAATGGTTTGTGATAGTAGATTAGTAGTGATAGAATTCAATTAAGTAAAATGAAGAATTAGTGGTCATCTTGCCCAAATCTAAAGAAAAAAAAGAATGAGGTTGTGATGTTATCCAAAAGATTTTTTAAAAAAAGATTAAATGGTTACGATGTTACTCAAATCTGAAAAATGGTGATGGTAATAACTGAAGAAAGTGATAATGGTCAAATATAAAGGAGTTGACAGCACACAAAGTCGATTTTAATCTAACATTTATAATAATTACTTTATAATGTATGTGCAAGTCACATGCAATGATAGCGTCAACGTTGATGATTCAATCAGAAAAGATGGTGAAAGAGACTAAAAAGTTTTAACTTATGTTTTCTCATTAGCAAAAAATATGAAATTTTATGTGAAACAAATATTTAGTATCAATGGTAGGAAGGAGGGGGGTGTTGGGTTAATTGGTAGACTTTTGGTATTTGCAAGGTTTAAAGGAAAAAAGAATAGATGGTTGTGATGTTGCTCAAATCTAAAGAAAAAAAAGGTGGTGGTGATGATCGGATATAAAGAAGAAAATGTCTGCACAGAAAGTTGATTTCAATTTTAACATTTACTTTATATTGTACGTGCCGAGGGCATGAGACGATAGTAACGTTATTGTGATTGAGTTAGAAAAGATGATTGAAGAGGTAGTAATAACTTTTGACACCTCATTTTTGTCTTTGTATAGATTGATGCAAAATTAACCTTGGTTAAAGTGTGTCAATCAACAGAATTGGTAGTTAGAAATTGCTTGGATGATAGAAATTAGATGGAAATCATGTCATGTACTCAAGAGTATGTGACAGAAGACAAGGAAGCTAGGTTGTTTATATATTTGTCTTAGTTTTGGAGGGCAAAGTTACTACATTACCTAATAAAGTCAAAGTGGTGTGAGCATGCTAATTTAGACACCACAACTATTGGAAAGATAAAAGAAATAAATATCATGCCAATGACATCTCAAGTATCACAATCACTCCAAAAATGTTCTGTAATCCAATGTCTAAGTAACAATATACACTTCTATTTACACAAACTAGGGTGCAGTGTAGTACAATGTGAGAATCAAAAAGAGAAATTTCCTTCCCTACCGGTGTAAGCATAAATCTGAATCGGGTAGTGTTGTACAAATAACTCTCATGTGCGACACAAAAGAGTCAAACTGAAATCTGGCACTTCTAACCTGCTAGCCATCCGCCAATTTCCTAGTTAGCAGCTGCATTTTTAGGATGAAACCTTGGGAAGTTGTTTCAACAATTTGATAAGCTCATACGTCCTTATATCTCGACCAGAATGGAGGCAAATGTCAAGTGGGGTTAGACCATCCTGCAACATAACAATGTTCTTTTCTCAAATGAAAACAAAGGCCATGAGATATATATATTAAAGAAAAGAAAGAAACTAGATCTAAAACCATACATACAAGAAAATATATCATCTCGATTTGCCTACATTACATTTCTAGATATGCACCAAAGCTATGAGATCTGAAGAAGCAAAAGCATTAATACATAAGAGTTCAAAATGATTAAGCAGAAATAGAATTTACCCTGTTCTTTAGAGTCTTGTCAGCTCCCTTAATTAACAAAAGCCTCACTATATCGGTTCTACGGGATTGAACAGCTAGATGCAAAGGTGTCCATCCATCCTGAAAGAGAAAGTCATTCAATGTTCATAAACCTATACTGGAGCACATATGAGAACACCAAAAAAATGTATTTCAAGATGACATTAAAGAATTAATTAACCATACATGATCTTGGAGGTTTATATCAACATTATACAAGAGAAGGATTTTTATCATGTGAGTGGATGCCGTTCGAACAGCATAGTGCATCAAGGTGGCTCCATCCTGTAATAAATCAAGAAGATTATTAAACTAATAACAAGCCGCAACACTGGTTACCCAAAAGTTCATAAAGAACGAAAATCATATAGCTGACTCTTATGGTTGACAACAAAGCTAAAACTGAAATGTAGTTCAGTAAGGACAGATCAGACAATGCTGGGAGAAGAGAACAAAAGGACACTCGATATGTGGTTTAGTATGAGACAGAGTCTCGGTCAAGGGGAGAGAAGAAAAACAAAAGGATAACTCAATCTGAATTGACACGGGAATAATGGTTACATGGATGTTAATGAAAAAGAACCAACACGAATGTAAATTGTCAAGCATTTGTAGAAGGTTGTGCTCACTTTGTCACGTATAAGTGGATTTGCAGATTCTCTTAAAAGAAAGTTAAAAATAGCCTGCTTCTTGCCAAGAATTGCTTTATGGATAGCTGTCAATCCATCCTGTAAAAAAAAAACAAAAAAACAACTCAATAGGAACTAGAAAAAGAAGACACCGCTTGCATAGCTATAAAATTATTTGGTATATAATTGAAAATATATTAATAAGCAACAAATATGGCAGAACAGAAAGGACCATCTACTGGTACATGTCACTCATTTTGTACCTTATCTGGAACATTAATATCAACAACATGCTTCAACAAAGAGGTGAGAAGGTAAAACTCTCCTGAGGCAGCTAAAGTATGTAGAGGCTGCCATTTTTCCTGCAAGGTTTTGGTAGAATTCAGGAATCAATCTAAACCTTCTATAATAAGAGGATTACTTGCACAAAGTGCATGGAAGATTGAAACAAGCTTGCACAGGAACAAAAATGTAGAAATAGAACAGCGTAAAATGATCAGCTTCCACACAATGCGTAAGTGAGAATAGCCAATATAGGAGAAAACTTATAAATACATTTCACTAACACCAATATATAGGCGAAGACATAAGGCAGGAACTTACAGAGGTAGCAGGCACCAGATCAGGATGCCGCTTGTTTAATAGGAACTTTTCTTCTGTAGTGAACAGCTTACGAGGACCTACACAGATTAGTATACCAAAAACGTTGAGTTCTGAATGATGCCCTAAAGAGGGAACAAATAACATCTCAATTATATGACCAAAAGGTCATATTAGCCTGTGGAAAAGAGTTTGAAATAAAAGGTGTACACCACTACTGAATTTGTCCAATTCAATGACAGGGGAAAAACATATAATATGCACGCAAATCCAATTAGCACGAAAAATAGTGGACACCAGTAAATAAATACTAGCCTAAAGCAATATAAGCTTGACAGGAATTTATATCTTAAATTTGGAAACAAAAATAGACCAATGTAGATAGAGGAACTTTTTCAAAAATAGCGATCCTCAAAACTTCTCCAGGCTGAATGTTGAGAAATCAGGAGATTATGATATAACGGGGACCTTAATTAAGCAGATTTGCATCTTGTCCAAAATCTTGTTTCTTTTCTGATAGTTGCTATATTCCATTCAAGTAATGGGCATGAAAAAAATGCTACAAGTATGAGATAACAGCTTCAAGCGAGCCATAGATATCTACTTTAGTACTGCTGGATCAATTCATCCATATGTTTTTATCTTTTGGAAACATCAATATACTTCGACATATTGGCAGGCAAATAGCTTCTAGTGTTTCAAGATTTAACAGTTTGAAACTCTCAACTAAATGTGGTAATTGATGCTTATATCACCACTGGCAAACAATATATACGTGTAGTATTAACAAACCAGAAGAAAGGAAATGAGGTTTAACCTTATTCTATATGCTATGATTAAACACACGAATCAAGCGTTAGGGCCTTCACAAATATTCAGCATCTACATTTTTCTTTGCCTTCTGACATACTTTCAAAGTCCAAGTCAACAATGCCAAATTGGAAAGAATCAACTCGACTCAATCAACAATGACCCAAGAACAAACTCAATATTTTAAAAATCAAAACTCACCCAACTTAGATTAGTTATCAGATGCTTTGCTAGGCTAGTCTGTAATGCTGGAATTGTTTATTACTAACATTATCTCAATCTAAAACAAGTATATACTATAACATTTTCGTCCAAAAGGTTAATTATATTATCTTAAAGAGCTGACAGGTAAACTATCTTAACTCAGCCCTCTCTTAATCCAATGGAATAGCCTGAGTTCAATACTTCTCCGTCTTGTTTTACATGATACTATTATTTGGAGAGTCAAACTGTTCTTTCAACAACTTCCAGTCGACTCTTTGGTTCAACAGAGAGGAGCCCGAGTTTGGTTTTCCTTTATCCCATTTTATATAACACTATTTGGAGAATCAAAACATTCTTAGACAAACCTAAATGTACTTTAAGTATCAAAACTGATTTTTTTTAGTAAATATTATGTAGTTGCAGAAATGTACACATTATTTCCTAAAAATTGTGAAATGCATGTCCAAATTGCAACCAGAAAGTACATGTTTTTAGTACTAAAATGAGTTTATGGTAAAAAACACACCTAAAAAATTCCGTTATTTCGAGTTTCATACCTAAACTATTAGGCATGCGAGTTTCCTACTTGAACTATCACCATTGTTCCGGTAGGAAAAGAGAACGACTCATAGAAAGGTGTATTTTGATAAATAGTTGGTGATAGTTCATGTAGAAAACTCACTTGCACAACTTATAATTCAGGTATGGAACTCAAAAAACCAGGAACTTTAGGTGTGTTTTTTACCCTTTCACTCCACTAAAACTATGCATAACAGATTCCTCCAATCACTTCCACAAATTCAACCTACCCAAACATAAAGAAAACCATACCTTCAGGGCTTTTAGCAACATTGGCCTCATAAATCCCACTGTTGAAGAACTCCTTAATATCTTCTAATCCACCACCATAAACCGCTGATCTAGGATCTCTTGGCAATACCCTTTCACTGGAAACCTTCAAAACGGAGTTCTCCTCTTCACTTTCACTCAATTCAGCATCACTCTGCTTCTTCTTCTCATTCTTATCCCTTTTAAGCTTAAAAATATCTGGGTTTTCAAGCACAAGCGGCTTCAATTGCTTCAACTTTTCTTCTCTCGCTTTCAAATAATCCTCAATACTACTGCCTCTCGCATTACTGTTACTACCAATTGGCATTAAGTCTAGCCTCCTCCTCTCCGCCCGTTGCCCAAACTCCAATTGCTGTGAAAGCTTACGCCTTTCCTTCTTGGTAATGTTAATTTCCCTCTGAACTTCAACCCATTCTTCAGGAATTAAATTCTCGGACTGAATTTCTGCTGATTTCTTCTTATTGTTGTTTTGTGACTTATTTTGGTTGTTGTCGGATTTTTGAACAAAAGGGTCGTCGAAAATTCCTTCTTCAAACACTATGCAGTCCCCGATTACGTGTTCTTCGTCTTCGAGGGGGAAGTGGGGTTGCTGTGAGTTAATTTGAAGGGAGAAATTGAGCGAATGAGGAGGAATTTGGGAGCGAAAAGTCTTTTTGGAAAATGAAGGAGGTATGTTGAGGAATTGAAGTTTGTATAGAGGAAATGGAGTGAAGTTTGGGATTCGAGGGTTTAGGATAGCTGTTGGTGACATGGTGAAGATAGAAACGAAGAAGACGAAGCTGGATTTTGATGTTAAACTCGTTACTTTTTCGAAAATAGTATTTAATAGAGTAACAAGCATAAAAGTGACGGGAGGGAGTTACTCGAATGGTAAGCAGCCCTCAATTGCAACTCGAAGGTTGCGAGTTCGAGTCACCAAGAGATCAAAAGTGGTGGAAATATTTCTAGGGAGGGTAAAAAAAAAATTAAAAAAAGAAGAAGCATAAAAGTGAAATGAAAGAACAAATTGTCTTTTAATTTTTTAAATTAAACAAGTATTATTGAACAATTATTTTTATTATAATGAATAATATTTACTAAATAAGTAAAGATGAACGAACAGAGTAATAAACAAATACATAAATAATAGATTTTAAGTAAAATTAAGCTAAAAGATTAACAATATGAAGCAAAAATATAAAAAAATACTAAAAATAATAAAAGAATGCTTTATTATTCTTCAAATAAATATTTTCAAGTATATTTAAAATATGACTTCTCAAATCTCATCTCTATTTATAGGAATTATAGAGCAGAATTATAATATAAGATTAGCAAATTACAGATGCCGTCTCTCAAATAAGTGTTTTAAAAGGTGGGAGCGTGAGGCGGGATATTTTACTTAGTATAAAGCGAGACTTAAGCCTTGAGACGTGGGGCGTAAGTCCTATGGATATTTAAATTTTTAATTTACAATATAGTATAATAATATAATAACACAAAATTATAAAAATACATCTGAAATAATTACAAACATGATTAAAGAAATTAATAGAAAATAAAACTTCTAACATGATTATACAAGTATAAATAATCTAACATCTTAACTTTCTAATAATAAAAGAATCATTATTTTTAAAAAAAAAATTCTATCATACCATACGTAATACAATTTACCCCCCTAAAAGAAAATCAATAAAACTTACTAGTATTATAATAAAAAACATCACTCCATCATGAATATAAATAAAATTACTTTCAAATAACTAAATAAAATATGATAATTTTGAGACATATGACAAAATCATGAAGACCAATCAATCATAAGTGAAAAAAATTCGCTACATATTTTTAAAAGAAATGTTACGTAATATATAATCACCTTCACAGTGTTACAAAATAGTAAAGATGCGATACTACAACTTGTTATTTGAGTTACTCTTAATCTTCTTATCTCTATAGATTAAAAAATTATTAAGTTTCATTCATTTATTATAGAGTTATGAGGATTAACAATGTTAACTAAAGATTTTAATACATAATTTGTGTAAGAACTGTTAGGCGAGCCCCGAGCGTTAGGCGTGCTTAGGGCGTACAATCGAACGCTTGGGAAGTAAGTCTTATAGAACTAAGCCTCACACTTGAGTCTTTGAGCGTTTTGCTAGAGTCTCGCCCTAGAGCGAGTCCCGAGGAGAGTCCTAACAGAGTCTTTTAAAACACTGTCTCAAATTTTCAATGTGCAAAAAAGGCTTCATTGGTCTCAAATCTCATCTCTTAAACTTTTGTTTCCTACAAAATGAAATTTGCACTACCAGAAGGGGGAAGTTGCTAAGACGTTGAAATTAGCAAACTATATAGTTTTTAATATTTTCAAGGGTTTCTTACCAAACCTTACTGGTCAGCTAATTAAATAAAACTAATGAATTACATAAAACAAAAAGGCGAAATGGTCTAATAGACCCTTGTACTTGTATGAGTTTGTATTGTGAACCCTTCTACTTAACTCTTTATCAATTGAACCCTTAAACTTAATAAAACACAATTTATCAAATCCCTTTGACCATTGACCAAGCTTATGTGGCATCAATACGGTTGAGTTGGCAAAAGTGCGTGAATTCACTCTCGTAAGGCGAGTGATATCCTATTTAAGTTTTAAAAAGTATTAATTTTTTTTTTAAAAAAACAATAAAATAAAAAAACTTTAAAAAAAATAACTAAAGAAGCCTTTCTTCTTCCGCCAACAGGTTCACCTCCATTTTTGGCCATCTACATCCCTGTCCAAGCCATTTTTCTTTCTTCTTCACACTCGTGTCATCTTCTTTAGCAGGTCTTCGCATTGGCACCTAGAGAGAGACGACGCAGGTCAGTGAAAGAAGAACGAGGTGGGTGTGGGTGGGATCTGGTCACGACAGCAAAGAGGTTTTCCGGTCAGATCTGGTGGCCATGGTGCGGGTGGGGAAGAGAGCACGTATGGTCGCCGGCCAGAGTTGCGACGACGACTGAGACGACGGCGAGGAGCCACCTAGCATGTTTGTACGCCGGAGGCAGTAAGGAGTTTCTTGGCCTTCTGATACGCCGGAGAGGATGGAGAGCATAGCGGTCGGTCATGGTGAGGGGCGAGGAGCTGGTGCGGCGGCTTAAGGTTTCTGGATTTGTGGAGGTTAGAGAAGGAGGAAAGAAAATGGTGAGGGTGTGCAATGAAGACGGAGGTTGGTGGGGGAGATCGTATTTGTGGTCTCGCCGGCAAGAGGAGCGGCAACAGTAGCGACTTTTTCCAGCAGTTGGCCATTTCACGGTGAAAATGGAAGATGATGTGAAGAGACCCAAACTTTTAATTTAAAATAATAAATTAAAATTTAATTTGTCAAAATTGCATCAAAACTTTATGATTTTTCTTTTGTCAAAAAAGAAATTATTATAAAAATAAAAAAGGATGTGGCAAATTTTATCTGACATGGCGTGTGACATCAGCGCGATTGAGAGTCACAATGAGATGAAAGGGTT